>CM076578.1:524759135-524899376 GCA_034641835.2 Pinus albicaulis
CATCGATATCACAAACACATTGATTGATTTAGGGAAAACCATAAACATCATGAGTAAAAAAACTATGGATCAGTTGAAACTTAATAATCTTCAATATACACCTACATTATTGCAATTAGAAGATAGATACGTTACCAAACCTGATGGTGTGTTAGAAGATATATTTGTATTCTTAGATTCTTAGGAATATTATTGACTTTCTGATTTTAACACCCAAGAATAATCTAGGAGGACATCCATTGATTCTAGGTAGACCATGGTTAGCTACAGTTGATTCCTTTATAAACTGTAGATTTGGTCATATGTTTATCTCTGATGGAAGTTCAATAAAGAAATTCACATTATATCCTCCTGGAAAAACAACGGTAGAGGTAGAAAGTGAAGAATGGACAGATGATAATATTGATATATGACCAATATTTCCTACTTCACAAATGGATGAAGAAGATCATATTTTAAATCTAATAGAAAATAATGAATCTTCCTCATATTTTGAACCTAGTCAAAATTTTCATGAGAAATGTTATATTGAATATCTATCATCTTGTCAAATATATTTACATTCCATAGAGAAATTTGACAATTCTTTAATAGAATTTTTTCCAAGGAAAACTGTGAATATTAATGATAATCTGGATGAATCTCAAAAGAGAGAATTAGTAAAGGTGCTACAAGAACATCCTCTGCTTATGAACGGGAATATACTGATATGAAAGGAATTGATCCCAATACTTGTATGCATCATATCTATATTGAAGAAAATTTCAGACCAATTAGACAACCCCAAAGGAGGATGAATCAAAAGTTAATGGAAATTGTTAAGGAAGAACTGCAAAAATTGTTAAATTTGAATTTCATTTATCCTATATCTGATAGCCAATGGGTCTCACCATTAGTAATTGTCCAAAAAAGAATAGAAAATAGAGAGTATGCATTTATTATAGGGACTTGAATAAATATACTTTAAAATATCATTTTCCACTTCCTTTTATAGATCAAGTCTTAGACACATTGGCATGGAAAAAATAATTTTCATTCTTGGATGGTTTTAGTGGATATAACTAGATCCAAGTAGTTCAAGAATATCAAGATAAAACCACTTTTACCTATCCATGGAGAACTTATGATTATCGAGTACTTCCTTTTGGGTTATAAAATGCACGTGCAACATTCCAAAAGGCAGTTCTAGGTATATTCTCTGATCTAATTCATGATTGTGTGGAATTATACATGGATTATTTTACTGTCTATGGAAACTCTTTTGAAAAAACTCTTAAAATTTTGGAAAAAAAATTCATTGGGTGTAAAGAAACAAATCTCTCATTAAGCCATGAAATTTTTGTTATGATGTTTACTGAGAGAATTGTTTTAGGCCACTATTTTTCAGGGAGATGGAATTAAGGTGGATGCATTTAAAGTAGAAGTTATATCTAAATTGTTAGTTCGTACCTGTAAAAAATATGTTAGAAGTTTTCTTGGCTTTACTAGTTACTACAAAAGATTTATAAAAAATTTACAAAAATTGTCTCTTCACTTTTTAAATTACTTACAAAAAATTGTGAGTTCGCCTGCAATTCTGATTGCCAGAAAGCTTTTGAAACATTGAAAGAAAATATTTCCGAAGCACCCATCTTGAGAGGACCAAATTGGAAATTACCTTTTCACATCTCAATTGATGCCTCGAATACAACTTTGGGAGTTGTGTTAGGAAAAAAATACTTTACTCCTTATGCTGTTTACTATACAAGTGAAAATTTGACTACTATAGAGTTAAATTATACCGTAACTGAAAAGGAGTTTTTAGCAGTTGTACATGCCATCAACAAATTCAAAAATTATATCACTGGTCATGAAACCTTCATTAGCACAGATCATTTTGCAATTATATATTTAATGAATGAATCAATTACTAATGACAGAATTACAATATGGTTACTATTGTTACAAGGATTCAATATTACTATTTTGGATAGACATGGAAAACAAAACGAAGTTGTTGATTTCTTATCTAGAATCCAAAATGATAATAATGATACTCCTGTAGACGATGATTTTCCTAATGAATATATTTTTGCAATATCTATTAAATCTCCTTGGTTTGTAGATATTGCTAATTATTTGGCTATAGGGAAGTTACCATCATACTTATCTCCCCGTGAGAAAAGAAAGGTAATTCAAACTAGTGCATCTTACTCGTGGATAAATGAAATATTGTACAAAACATATCCTGACTTAATTATTCGAATATGTGTTAGAGAAGATGAAGTACCATAGATATTGAAAGCTTGTCATGATGAACCATGTGGAGGACATTTTGTTGATAAAAGAACCACCTATAAATTTCTTCTCTTATGATACTATTGGCCTTCTCTTTTTAAGGATGCCAAAGAATATGTTAAGAGTTGTGATAGTTTTCAAAGAATGGGGAAACACGTTCCTTCAGATGAAATGCCTTTACAACCTCAGGTACTTATAACATCTTTTAAGAAATGGACTCTGGATTTTTTTGGTCCAATTAATCTGCCATAAAAATAAAAAAGATACATTCTTGTTTGCACTGATTATGTTACAAAATGGGTAGAAGCTAAAGCACTTCTTTTTGGTATTGAAAATGTTGTAGTTTCAATTCTTTTCGAGGATATTTTCACCCATTTTGGTGTCCCAAGGAAATTTGTGACAGATCAAGGGACTCAATTTACATCCAAGTTGGTACAAAAGATAATAGAGGAATACAAAATTAAACATCGAAAGTCCACTCCATATCATTCACAAGAAAATGGATAAGTTGAATCCACCAATAAAGTAATTGAAACAATCCTTACCAAGATTATGCATCTGCATAGAAAAGATTGGGCAGAAAAGCTTCTAGAAGCTTTGTGGGCATACCGTACCACATGGAGAAACACCATAGGACATACTCTTTATGAACTATTTTATGGGAAGCAAGTCCTATTTCCTATTGAGTTCCAGATAAATACTTTTAGGACAATAGTCAAATTAGGTCTTGATCTATCAGAAACACAAAAACGAAGAATGGAGCAATTGAATGAACTTGATGAGATAATACAAGATGTTATTCACAGGACTAATATAGTTCAACAAAAAATATCCAGGTGGCATGATACGTTTATCAAAGAAAAAAAATTCCACCATGATGATTGGGCATTACTTTTTGACTCAAATTTTAAATATTTTCAAGGAAAATTTCAAACTCATTGGCTTGGGCCTTATGATATTGAAACTGTCTTTGATAATGGCGTAGTTAGAATCAAAACCATTGATGAAGAAAGAGTGACTTTCCTTGTAAATGGTCATCAGTATGAATTTATCATAAGCATTGACAATGGAAGAGTTTGTCAAACATCAGTAAGACAACATTGATCTGAAGGTGGTTAGGAAAGATTCTCCTCCCTCTCCAACTTGACTTGCAGAATATTTTATTTTCTTATATATATATATATATATATAAACAAATCGAAAAAATAAATAAAAAAGAATCGAAAAAAAAATTGTATAAACATGAAAACCAACAATGTTGGCATGTTTATACATAAAATTTAAGATGAAAACCAAGCACTCTTGGCACTCTAGATTTTCTTTTTAAACCCTATTTTAATTCCATTTTCTTTGTAATACTTTTTTTCTTTTGAAAATAAACAACTACAGAATTGATGAAAATCTCCAGCTTTAACAAAATTCTGCAGGTGACTTGACAGGGTTCAATTTGGACAATTGAAGATCTTGGCACAAGAAGAAATTGATCAAGCTTGAAGCTGAAATCATCCAGGGAAAACCTACAAAAGACCAATCAAATCATTAGAATCATGGCTCTAAGGTATGTAAGTATTAAATAAAATGATAAAGGTAAGAAATATTAGATTAAAAAATAAAAAGATAGACGTTGCTACCGCCACTCACAGTAACCATTACTCTCATTACTCATATATGATTTTGGTCTTCACCATTAAATATCTATGTCTTGTCAACGAATCAACCATATGCCCATCATAATTCAAATTCATTGCTCCTCTTCATTCACCATTTCCTTTCATGTGCAACCATTCTGATCCATTTAACCCTGTTTCATTGACAAATCCTCCCTAATTCATAGTTTGTTTCACCTCAAATCTGAAGCTCTTTTCGCTCCATAACCCTGTCAAAAGAAGAAGTTGTGGGTCAAAACTTCTCTATCATGCGAACTATTGTGAGGTCGGAGCCAAATAGGAAGAAATTCATGGAGGGTTTTCCACAAATCAAACATATATTACAGCAGGTATGATGGCTGGAGTTTATAGAAAAATTCGATGGCCATGAAAAAGAAGTCACAAAGTATTTTTCCCAAGCATTTTATTGAATTGAGGTAGAAATTGGAGATGTGAAGATAGTTTTGACAAAATACTTTGTAGCGGAGGTGACTAGACTACCTAAGATTGACGAAAGATGGTTCAAAAATAGGAAGATTGAAGACAAATAATAGAAAATTGTTTTGAAAAATCCAGGTATGGACACTTCAGTATTTAAGAAAGGGATACCAATTATAGCTCTAAAAAATAAATGGAGAGATTTATTGTTGGTTATTCAAAAATTTATTACATTTGAAGGAATATTTGACAATATGTTTTACTATCATGCACGTTTGAGGATGCATTTCCTTGAAGGAAATGAGATTAATTTTCCCTATTTATTACTCCATAGCTTAAATAAAATGACCGGTAATACTCAGAGAAAGATACAATCCATCGATAATACCATAAATTATCATTCCTTGATAAAAATGTTGATTGAAGCCCCCCTGAAAAATATAGGAGATGATTGAGAAATTTTCTTAATTAGAAACCATATCAAGGAGATAGAATAGGAAGAACCCAACTGCAAAACAAAGAAAAGTAGAAGAAAGTTACCTACAAACCCTAATGATGACCTACCTCCACAACAAGAGAAGCTCTCAGAAGATGAAACTCCTCTTGCGGATGTATTAGAAAATCTCAAAGAGAAGAATGTTAGAAGAAGAAAGTTAGTGATAAGGAAGAAAGCACATCTAAAAGTAAAGCAGAGAAAGTACAACAAGGGAAAATTCAAAATCAAATTCCTATTACTAAGTTATCTTCTAAGACCTCATCCATTGTAAGGAGTGCAAGACTCAATAAAACAATGAAGGAACCATCTCAATAGTCCACAGAGGAAGAAGAAGAGCTGAGGGCTCCATCACCAACAATGTTGTCACCAATTTCTAGTTCAGCAAGGAGAATACCCAAAATTGACCCTGTCCAACAGGAAATATATGATTATATAGAATCTTTGGAAAATAAAGCTATAATAAAGGCTACTGTATCCTCTTCAAACTAGGAAAAAGAAATTCATTCTGGTATTCCACAAGAACCTCCAATTGTAAATGCCCTCAAGCAAGAGATTTATGAATTGGAGACATTAAACATGAACTTAAAAGAAGAGCATGAAACATTGAAAGTGCAGAATGAAATACAAAGAACCAATAATGACAACATTCTTCTACATCTTGGTCTGTGGCATGAAAAGAATAAGAAGCTGAAAGCAAAGAACAAATCCCTTAAGATAAAAGTCATAAGTCTAAAGTATAGAATTTTGATGAAAAAACCAATGATGGCAGCCACCAAGAATAAAGCAAGACAGACAAATCTGGATGTTTTGGCTCAAGTATCTTAACAGGTTCAGTAATAGGAAGGGTTCATCAATTTTGAAATTTTGCATGACATGTAATGACGTCAATGTAGGGGAATGTTGAACCTCATAATTGCTTCTTTTTTACATCATTTCTCACTCCATCTCCTTATTTTTTATCTTCATAATGTCACATTAGATATCAAATTACAAGACTTATGATATGGCAGGTATACAATTGTATTTTATTTCAGAAAATGATAATGTCTTTATTATTTAGTTTAATATTTACTTCAGCTATTGAATTGCAGTGATTTCACAGTTAACACATGATTCTCCATCTAAGTTCATGGTCTGATAGGTTCTGAGGTGCCAGTTGGGAAACGAAACACACGTGTAGGTGGAAATTTATGAACAAAATGATTTCCTCCTACTCTCATGAACCATATCGATGAAAACAACATCCTAGAAAAGTAATCAAAGGTGAAGTCAACATCATAGTCGGTGATTAAGGCGAGCGAGAAACATATCATATGCCTCATGATTTGCTGTGATGATAGCAAATCATGAGAGAATCGTGTAATGTTATCTTTAAGAGTTAATATTATTTTCCGTTGATAGGTATTAGGTGTACAGATATGAACAATTAAATGCACAAGGGCTTTATAAATATTCCTCTCAGCAAGGATGAACACAAAAAATTTTATGTTAACAATACTATGTTCTATATAAGTGTGATTTCGTTTTCTCATTGAGTATTCAAATGTGTGGATAAGTGCCTAGTTGAAAGAATCATATCATTCCTGCTTCTCGTGGAGGCCCCCCTCGAGACAATAAGGTCTTTTGTTTATTAACAATTAGTATTTCAATTCATATTTTCCTATAGATTCATGTCAATTCGATTGGGTATTTATGTTTTGATTCCTTTTAGATTTGAGTTTGAAATTGTTTTTCTAATCATTTTTATTTTTCAGAGATTTCATATGCACATGAACAGAATAGAGTTTAACATTGTAATGATATAGATAGGATTTTTCTTTGCATAGTTAATCCTTCGTTTTGAAACAGATTCATTTAAAAGTGTGAAGTGTGATTTCCATTAACGCAAGTGTGTGGTTTCCATTCAATCAAGTGTGAGATTTTATAGGCAAGAATAATTTCCATTTGAGCAAGTATGATTTCCATTTATGCAAGTGTGTGATTTTATAAGCGAGAGTGATTTTGTTTAAAGGAAACTGAGTGAGTGATCTTATTTCAAGCAAAGTGCGAATGTGACCTTGGGAGGCACGTGTGAAGTTTCTTTCAAGAAAAGTGTGATCATTAGAGTTAATTTCATTTTGTATGAGTGATTAATTTACTTACATAGCTTTAAAGAAAACATGTGCATTTTGATAACTCAATTAAAATTAGAAATTGTGTGAGTGACAAAGACTCATACACATATAATACACATACATTTCATCAGTTTACTAGCCCTGGTTGATAATTCATGTAAGTAATTTAACATCAATTAAATTACCAAACAACCAAGCTTGGTGATGTTTTTGAGTTTTTTGTTTTGAATTTTGATTTCATTTATTTTTTGAATTTTTTATTTTTGGTGGTGCAGGAAGAGCCACCTCATTCACTAACCATTGGCAGGAAAATCTACAATAAAAGAGATATTTGTGAAGAAGGAGAACAAGTGGAGTTTAGAGAGAAAAATTTGAGGTTCGAGATAAATTCTTCTTACTTTGTTTTTCAAATTTCAAATGAAGAAATAAACATGATAATCCTGAGTATGCTCTCTTCTTGTGCCTTGTTGCGACCTGGAATATTAGAAAGAAAAATTAGATAAGTTAGCCTTGAAAGGAAATTTTTCAATAACATTCATAGATCTGAACAGGGAAATGAATAAGAGACCTAAATTTATTATTCATTATGAAAATTTATTTAAAATTCAATCTCCAATTTATTTAAAACTCAAGAAGATGCAGGAAGCTCCAATTTGTATGCCATAGAACCAATATTTTTCAATTCCTTGTAAAGACCATAATACTTTGGTGATAATTTATTATCCTTCTTAGCTTGCTTGAGGGACATTTGTTTATATGGTTCTAGCCATAAAAATACCCAGTGGCCTACATCAAAACTTCTTTCATTGTGTTGTTGATCTGCCTGTTGTTTCATTCAATTCTACGCCAAAGTAAGGTTATCCTTTAAGAGTTGGAGAACTTTTTGTTGACGCTCGATGTGATCTTCCACTGATTGAACCTTATAATTTCTCTTAAATATTATGTGATGGATGGTGGATGATATCCATAAAGTGCCATAAATGGGGTCATTTTTGCTGCAATATGGAAGGAAGTGTTATACCACCATTCAGTGATAGGTAACCACTTGACCCATTGTGCATGGTTATCATATAAAAAGCAACGAAGATATCCTTCCAAACATTTTTTCACTATCTCGGTTTTCCCATCAGATTGAGGATGATATGATGATCTATGAGCTAATTGAGTACCCAAACAAGAAAATAATTCTGTCCAAAAATTTCCTATAAAAATGGGATCTTTGTCTTCTGCATGCGGGTGATAGACCATGCTAATTAGAGGGGCCACTTGGATGCAAGGTGGCAGGGCACCTATCCTCCCCATGCGATCGCACATGGCCTCCCAAGCCGCTTTAAATGTCGAAGCGTGGGGCATTTACTTGCCACCCTTGACAACCTCCCATCGACGTCCTCCGCCTTAATCATTGTCGGCTACACATTAACTTTGATTGTCCTACCTTGGCCACCTCCCATGGCCCTTAAATTCGCCACCCCTACTCCTTCTTTTGCCATTTTCCTCTCCCTTCAGCTTTGCGAAGACACACCTGGTGTCTCTGCCATGCCTTGGCTCCTTTGCTTTGTTCCTTGCCCCTTTATTAGCCTATCCTTGGATTTTAGTACCCCAGCTGCTCCCTCGAACGCTCCTTTGACTCAGCTTTATTCTCAGTCCCACTCCTCCACCATGCCCGGAAGACATCACATGAGGTGCCACAAAGCAGGGGGACGTGGTCTTCCCTCCAGACCTCCCACCTCGGCCTTTGTGGGTAGGACGGTGAATTTTTCTATTGATTAGGCGGAGCTGGAAATCCTCAACCCCGTCAATCTCTTTGCCTACTTGTCTCTCCACCTTTCGGATTTTCCTTCTGAACCCTCTAGCTCCGGCCTCCACCCCATAAAAAGACCCCGCAAGTCCACTATTTCTTCTGCTCCTGCCTTCTCCCCCCACAAGATGAAGGCTTTGTCGGTGCAGAGCGCTTCAAGCAGTGACCATGATAGTTCGAGCTCGGACGAAGAAGGAACCTGTGCGGGTGCTGATACTCATGCGGCCTCCTCCATTTCGCCTGACGCCCAAGTGCTACTTCTTCCTCCGTCAACAACCCATGCATCCAAGCAAGAGGAGGACGAGTCAGATTATGCATGCAGGATTGTGGAAGAGCCACTCCATCCTCCAGAAAAGAATGATAGCTCTCCATCAGCTTAATTGTTGGGTGCTTATTTCTTATTCCAGACATATTTTTGTTATTTCAAGGTTTCTAGTGTTTTGGTTCTATCTTAAACTCATCACTTGTCAGGTTGGTTTACCGCTATGGGCCGCATATTATCAACTCTTTATACTCTACTCTTGGGTTGGTTTCCCCGTTTGGGGCAGCCCCTTTTTTGAGATTTTGATACTGAAAATTCCCTTTGGAATTGGCCTACCAACTTTGGAGGAAGAGAAATGTAATCTTTGGAACTGTATGATATAATAGAAGTAGCCTAATTTAGAAAAAAATGGTATCTCTGTCACTTACAATGATCTTTGGGTTTCCATGTAGCTTTTGAATTGTTTCCATAAATGCAGTAGCAACTGTACTAGCTTTAAATGGATAAGATAATGCACAAAAGCGTGCATACTTGGTAATTTTTTCAACTACCACCATGATGACAGCATTTCCTTCAGACTTGGGTAAACTTGTGATAAGATCCATTGAAACCTCCTCCCAGCGTTGAATTGAAATGGATAAAGGTTGTAACAGACCTGGGGTCTTAATTGTCTCAACTTTATTTTTTTGGCAAACCAAGCATTTTGCCACAAATGTTTGAATATCAGATTTAAGGCCATCCCAAAAAAAAATCCTTCTTGACCCTATGGTAAGTTTTTAAAAATCCTAAGTGCCCTCCTAAGGGAGAGGTGTTCCAAAATAAATTTTTGTTTGAGTTGAGAATTCTTACAAAGATATAAGTGATCTTTGTACCATAATGAACCAATTTTCCAACTAAATGTTTCGGTTGTACTAGAATCTTTCTGCAAATTTTGAATGAGTGTCCACATATCTTCATCATTCTTTCATTCATCCCTTGCTTCGGTTATCCACACAGGTTGGATAATAGAAATGGCACAAAGCATTGCTTCCACATCCACATCCTTTCTTGAGAGTGCATCTGCAACAACATTTTTCTTCCCTTTTTTGTAGATGATTTCAAAGTCATAACCCAACACCTTTGTGACCAATTTTTTCTTCTCTTTTGAAGATAATATTTGTTCCAAAAATTACTTGAGACTATCGTGATTTTTTTTTACCTTGAAGTGTCTTCCCATTAGATAAGGTCACAATTGATTTAGTGCATGTAGTATTTCTAACATTTCCTTCTCGTAAATAGGTTTCTTTAAATAATTTCATTTGATTGGACAACTTTCAAAAGCAATGGGTCTTCCTTCTTGCATTAAAACCTCACCAATTCCATTTCCTGAGGCATCACATTCCACAATAAAAGTTTTTGTGAATTTTGGCATAGCTAAGACTGGTGCTTGACACATTGCCTCTTTAAGATGTTCGAAGGCCTTAGTTGCTTCTGGAGTCACAAAAATGCATCTTTATTTAGTAATGATGTTAGAGGTGTCGATATTCTACCATAATTCTTAAAAAACTTGCGATAATACCGTGTTAATGCCAGAAATCCTTGAAGATGCTTTATGGTTGAGTGGAATTTCCATTCCTTCATGGATTTAATTTTGTTAGGGTCTACCTTAACATGCTCATGAGACACAATATGACCCAAATATTCCACCTCATGTACTCCAAAGAAACATTTGGAGTCGTTTGCATATAAGTGTTTCTCCTCCAATATTTTGAGCACCCTGTCAACATGTTGAACATCGATCCTTCCAAGGCTTGTTGTAGATTAGTATATCATCAAAAAATACTAACACAAATTTTCTAAGGAAGGGTTTGAAAATGGAATTCAACAAACCTTGAAATGTGGAAGGTGTATTAGTAAGGCCAAAAGGCATGAACAAAAATTCATAATGACCCTCATGAGTTATGAATGATGTTTTCAAAATGTCTTCAGTCTTCATTCTAATTTGATGATATTTAGAACGACGATCGAGCTTGGTGAAGTAAATTACTCCATGTAATTCATCAATGACGGGGATGGGAAATTTATCTTTAATAGTGAGCTTGTTGAGCTCCCTATAATCTAGACACATACGCCATGATCCATCCTTCTTGTGCACTAATACTACTGGAGCAAAGAAAGCACTTTGACTAGGTTGAGTTATACCAGCCTCTAGCATTTTTGCAACCATACGTTCCATTAGAGGAAATTTCAGCTTAAAAGCGCCCATAATATGTAAACCAATAAAAATCATTTAAATTTTAAAAGAAGTACATGTAAATATTTTGGAGGGAAAATAAGAAAAACTAATTTTTTAATTAGATTTTTGGTTTATCTCCTTATAGGTTTACTCAAATTTAAAGTGTAGACACTCGTTGGATGCAAAATTAAATTTCACATCCAACAAGTACCCATTATGCATACTTTTGAGAAGACCCACATTGATAAAAAAAATTGCAGATACATTAAAAAATGTGTTCAACACGTTTTTTTAATGTATCTGCAATTTTTATCAATGTGGGTCTTCTCAAAAGTATGCATAATGGGTACTCATTGGATGTGGAATTTAATTCCGCATCCAAGGAGTGTCTACATGTCAAATATGAGTAAACATATAAGGAGATAGGCCAAAAATAAAATTAAAAAAATAGTTTTTTTCTTTTCCCTCCAAAATTTATCTCTTATTTTTTTATTTTAACAATTATTTTATTATTTTTCCTTATGAGGCCACCTTTAGGCTAAAATTTCCTCTAATGAATCTCACTCTTTTGAGCATAAGGATACCTGTAAGATCTGATGTTTAGAGGAATACTTCCTGTAATCAAATGAATAACATGATCATGGTCATGAATAGGTGGGAGTCCTTTGGGAGTTTCAAACACCTTGGAATGATTGTGCAATTACAGCTCGTTGGTCCTTCTTCATAAGCTTGGTTGTGACATTAGAGCTTATTATCTTTCTCGGCTTCCCTGCGTTACCCGGTAATTCAACTTCTTTTCATTCTGAAAAAAATCTCAAGAAAATTTATTGAAAATTAAAAGCTACTATCCCCAAAGATTGTAACCATTGTACTCCTAGTACAACATCAACACCACCCATTGGAATGGAGAGCATTGGACTATTTAATACATATTCCCCCATGGTTAACTTGATATTATGGCACTTTCCAAAGCAATTTATAGTTCCTCCATTTGCAACCATCACTTGATACTCTAGTGCTAGGTATAGGAAACAATTCAATTCTTTGGATACCTGACAATGAATAAAATTATGGGTATTATCCAAATCAATCAACGCTATTACATTTTTCTTTTTGATATGTCCTTCTATATTGAGAGTTTTAGGAGTGGTAATTCTTGTCAATGCATTACAAGATATAGTCAGATTCATTTTTTCTTTCTCTAGGGTTTGTTCCTAGTGTATATCCTCTTCTTTTGAAGTTTCTTGTTCTTTTTCTTCCTCCTCTTCACTTCTATGTAAAATAATTTCTTCTCATCACACTTATGACCTTTAGTGTATTTTCTATCACAACTATATCAAAGCCCTTTTGCTCTTTTTTCTTCCAATTGTTGTGGTGTCAACCTTGTATGTTGTGGAAGGCTAGGAGTATCAACACTTTCATATCTATAGATGTGAGTGGTAGGCTTCTTTGTCGCCATAATTTTGTTTTCAATCCTTCTTGCCAACTTGTATTCCTTTTCCAATGAATCAGGTTCCCAAAGGTGAACTTCATCTTGGATGTTATCCTTTAAATTCCCTATGAAGGCATCAATCACGTGCTCCTCTGGAATATCCTTTACCCTTATATTCAATTTTTGGAAGTCCTCAATGTGCTCCACCATTGAAGCATTTTGTTTGAGATTTATCAATTGGCTAAAGAAGGTGTTGCTCTTTGTATCATCATAATATGCTATCATTTCCTCCGTAAATATTGACCAAGTGACAATCTATTTACGAGAGCAAAGCCATCAATACCATACAAATGTATTTTTTTCTAAATGTAAAGTTGCAATATGTACATTTTGTGTGTTTTTCACATTATGGAGATCAAAATATTGCTCCATCTGTAGTATCCATGTTACAGGATCTTTGCCATCAAACTTTCTCATATCGATCTTTGGAATATGGTGAGTCTTCAATCCAAAGTTATAGTTTATGAAATCATGATTAACGTTTATTTTTTCCCCATCATAAATTTCCTTTACTACCTTTTCATTATTAGAAATCATTTCTTGAAGCAACCTTTTCAAACCCTACATGTCTGCTTTTAGTTTTTCTTCTATATCATCAATCTTAGCTTCCATGTCATTCTTCAAACCATCCATGCCATTCTTCAAACCATCCATCTTAGATTCCATGTCTTTCATGTCTTTCTTCAAACCATCCATCTTAACTTCTATTTCATTTTTTGTTACTCTTTGCGAGAGTGAAATTTGTTTCAATTGGTCTCGTAATTTTGATATATCATGTTGCACTTCTTCCTCTTCATGAGTCATAGTAGAGCCTTTTGAGGGCTAATGGGTGTGGAATTATTTTTGGGGGTAATTCTAGAACCCAACACTGATATCTATGCTTAAATATTCCCTTGGAATCACTTCAAACTGATTTTTCAAACAAGACTTAGACAATTTTTTAAAAAAATACACACATTTTTCTTGTTTTTGAGGAGCTTGATATTGAAACTAATGTATATCTATAATTTTAGATCTGCAAGATCTAAAATTCGGTCCTGTTGTATCCCTCTGTGTCTTCTTTCCAATGCCACAGGTCAAACCTAATTTTGATTCTTCAAGACAAAGTTATGCTTGATCTCCCACAATGTCCTAATTATGCGCTGGTTCAGTAGAAAGAACTTGTACAACGTGCCACGTGTCACTATTTCAACCTTAAACTCTAAAATCGATATACACAAAACTATAGTATGTGCACTTTTGGGTACTTTTTACAGAATTCCAATATGATTCTTGAAATGAATGTTATGATGAATTTACCTCGGTCACTTGTTTGAGGTGAAATTCTGGAGCCCACAAAAACCCTAACTTCCATAGATCATATCTCCGAAGATATTGTGAACCAAAGTGTTACACTCGTCATCTAACCTGTTATTATTAGTTGGACCAAAGTACACCATGTTTAGGGTAAAATTGCTTTCACCATGAAAAATTACTTAGTAATCCTTAATTTATTAAAGGTTTTTATGGTCTAAACAGGAAACCCCATGAGGAAATATTGAATAAATCCATATTTGTTTGATTTTCATCAAGGAATAATTAGTTAAACAACAGTTTAATTAATATTCCTGGTCATATTTAACCAAAAACAGGAAAATTAATTAGGTAAATCACTATTTATCTCATTATTTTCTAGGAATAATGATTTAAACCTTATTTAAATAATATTCCTTGTTAAATTTGACTAATCATTTATAAATAATTGAATAAATAATTATTTATTTAATTATTACTCAACCACATCCTTAAAATAATAAATAAATCATTTATTTATTTATTATTTACAAATAAAGGGATTTGACCAAATTCAAATTCTTTTTCCCTCCAACAAATTATTGGAATCACGATTGTCGTTAGACCAAAACCCGCAGGCATTAGTCTCCACTATAATCGCCGGAGTCAGGATCCATGAGAGGCGGTTAGTCCATGTCGTGAAACACACGGGGAGCGTTGAACCCAATGTCCAACAATCTCCCCCCCAACACGAGTTGGGTGAGTTTCAAACTCGAGACCTGTGGCTCTGATACCACTTGTTGGAATCACGATTGCCATTAGACCAAAACCCGCAGGAATTAGTCTCCGTTACAATCACCAGAGTTAGGATCCACGAGAGGCAGTTATTCTATGTCGTGAAACACACGGGGAGTGTTGAACCCAATGTCCAACACAAATATAATAAAATATTCTATAAAAGTTGGATCCAAATTTGGTTAATAATATTTTAACTATGCACCAATATCTAGACTAACTCAATATTTTGTTATAAATAGAAGGGCTTTTCCATTCACTCACTACCTTTTGTTGCCTAAAGATCACTCTGGATCTATACTTTTGGTCTGACTTTGATCCTCCATCATTGTCATATTTTTCTATCTTTTTTCTTGTGAGCTCCCTTTGAGTTCAATTTTTTGTCTGGGTTTTCTACACCATCAAGAGGAGAGATCTTAGATCTGAAGCGCTGAGGACATATAAGAACCCATCCCATTGAGGGGGACTGGTAACATCTTTCTATGTTCCCTTCTCAGGTGTCATAAATACAAAAATTCTTTAAAAATATTATTTTCTTGTCTATTGGATGCATGGAGCAACTCTTGCCTTTATTTACTGCTTAATGTGTTTAACTGCATAGATCTAGATTTTGTAGCATTTGTCTTTGTCAACTAACTGCAGATCTAAAGAAATTGGTAGCCATATTTGACGTTAGGGTTGTTTTCTATGCACAGCTAAAGTGAGTTTTTTTCGTACGCTTGCGATTAGAATTCATCCTAACAACTGGGGACTCCACAAGGGTTTATGATTACGACCTCTGTCTTTTTTCAGATCCCTGCATGACCAGCTGCTTCAAACCCTAGGATTTTTCTTTAGCTTCTTGTTTTTCTTTTCTTGATGTTGTTTTTAACCTATAAAACTTTAAAACAATAGAAATTCTAACTTTTGTGTATTTTCGGGCCTAGTGCGCAGGTGACAGGCATCAGCCGCAGCTGAGACGACACTTTTTTCTGGAACCTGCTCCCGAGAGTGTCAGAAGTGCAGGTCGCACTTTTTGGGCCAAAACCTACGACCTCAACCTTCAGGGTGCAGAAAACTGCCTAAAACCTGCGACTTCTGTTGAAAACAGATCAGAAACTGCGACCTGTACTTTTTGCGGCAATTTTTCTGAGATTTTTTTGGGTTTGTCTGGGCTACTGTTTAGGGTTGTCTGACCTCTGTCTCCGCTCGATTTGGACCTATACTTGCTCTATTTTACTCATCGAAGTGGGAACCTAGTCCCCTAGGGCTTCAGTACACTTCCACCTTTCTAGGAGGATTTTAGTTGAAGCATATCATTTGAAATTTTAGTGTGTTCAACCTTTTTTCAGATATGATCCTGTACCTTCAGATCCATTTCAAATTGGTTATTCATCCATCCAAAACACCTCTTTTCAGTTTTTTTTGGTCCTCCTCTAGGGTCCCCTCCATTTCCCTTCAGGTTGTAGCTTTTCGCCACCTCATTTGCAGCACTTTTCCCTATGGTATTTTGTTGTTCTCTGAACCTATTTCCAGCAGATCTATCCTTTAGATCATTTTCCTTCCCGACTTTAGATCCATTGGCTATTTTGGTGTGTTTTGACTAGATTTTTTCCCACCCACATACTAGTTGTTGAGAAGCCCACCTCCTTGGGTTTATATTGATGCATCTTTAGCTGTTTATTTTATGTTATATTCAGTTTGCCTTACTGTTATTTGCAAATCTATTTATAGTTATATAACACATTTTTTTCTTTTTCTCTACACACATCTAGGTTTAAAAATTAAATTCACACACTTAACACACACACCCTAAGTGAAGAGTGCCTGGTTTACACCGCCAGGAAAAGACTATAACATTGTAATCATTTGATCCCCCACCTCTTTGCCCTTGTTTCGACATTGTAACCTTTTAATCCTGCACCTCATTGCCCTTGTTGGTCTCTCTTCCTTTTGTGATCTATGTTTGTTCTTCCATCATTGCGTCCCCAAGGCATTTATCCCAGAGACTTCTTGGCCTTCATCCTCAGTTTCCATTAGGAAGACTTACTCCTCTACATAGGATTCAAGTTAGTCCTCCACCGAGTCCCCATTCCGACTTCGCTTCTGGTTCATTGGGTTCCCCTTCTGGTTCTATCCCCGGTTCTCCCCCTATCACCTTCACCATGTCTGGTTCAAAACCTAACGCTGGTGGTAGCCTCGACCCTAATGTTGGGAATACTACTAGTGGGACCGCAACAGGAACTATCCTGGCTGCTCCCTTGCTCCCTTATATGGCAGGCCTTAGTCTTCCCTATTTTAACCAGTTGATTAATGACCCCATACACCATGATCTTGGTTGGCCTGTTATACCAACCAAGCTCCCTTCCGACATCCCCAAGTTTGAAGGTCTTGCTGGAGAAGATCCTACAAACCATGTTCGATCTTTCCACATGTGGTGTTCGTCTAACTCCATCACCGATGACTTTGTCTGTCTTCGGTTGTTCCAACGTATGCTTACTGGAGAAGCTTCTAAGTGGTATATTGACCAGGCCTGCTCTTCTCATACTACTTTTGTGACCCTTTCCTGGGCTTTTCTGTCTTGCTTCCAGCTTCCCCTTCATTATGACACTGGTACTTGTAGTATTCCCAAATGGGGAGACTCAGCATTACATGCAGTAAAAATGCATTTTCCATAAATATAAGCATTAACAGAAAAGTGCAGCCCTTGGATCCATTCATTTATACATTATAACAGCCATATACAAAAGGGAATCTGAAACAAATCATGGTAGCTTAGTTAAACAAGCCTCCCAAGCCATTATTGCTCAAAAATCATGCAAAAAGAGGGGCTGCAACCATGAATAAAACTGGAAATACCCTGAAAGTGTTATTTTATTACTCCTGCAATAGCAGTGAGTTGTACATCATATCTAGAGTTGTTATGTGCATAAAAAGTCAGATCTATATCAGATCCATGCACTATACAGGCTCCTCTAATGAACCCCCTTTGGGTTTTCAGCAAAACACCATGTACAAAGTGTAGATCTGAGATCTAAGACTGCAGATCTACTGAAAATTACAGATCTGGAAAGTGGATCTGATCTGATATGAACAATAAAAGGATCTCATCCAACTGATCTCCAAAGTGAAGGGCAGATCCCCAACACTCAGAAAATCAGCTCCCCAAATGGTGCACTGAACCACCCTGCAACTGCTCCTTCAGAAATTACATAGATCAGGATTAAGACTACGCTGTAAGGGACAAAATGTGATTGGCCTGCAACAAAGATATGAAAATGAAGCTCAATACCTTCAATACTGTCCCTCCAATGGATTAGAACCTTCCTCCACTGAAACGAAGCACTGAAATGGACTAGATTTGAAGATCTAGTTTCCACTTGCTGCAACTTACTGAAACAGACAAACCCTCAACAGGATCTGCGCTGTCAAAGGAAGATGAAGCTTGGCCTTCATCTAGATAGTGGAAAATATGGTGCAAGACTCCTCCAAGAGCTACTCAATGGAAGAGGTGGGATTCCCGATCAAGAACACCTTGTGCTAAACAACGCTCTATCTCAGCTAAATATCAAGAGAAAGAAATATGTCTAAACATACCATATATCATAAAATCATAATCATAAGCTAACCCCATATGGATGCCATCCTCTTCCTGATAAACAATGTGAGCCTTCTCACCTTGGGTCCCACTCATTAGGGTTCACATCTTCATGCAATGAATATCCCTCCAAAATTGTGTTGTCCCATCATCAATGCCACTCCTCCATAACGACGTTGTTGGATTTGGTCAACCTTGACTAGATCTTCATGCAATGCCTCCTTCCATACTCAAGGTGGCTTTATTCTAACTATCTAAACTGGTCCATATTCCCACTGGGTTATCTCCATTAATGTTCCACTTCCTCCATACTAGCTTTGTTGACTTGGTCAAACTTGACTTTGTCCACATGCATTTAGCCTTTTTTCACACATGAAGGTGTTTTAACCTGCTATGAATATGATCCCTTCCCCATTAAGAGGGATTTTATTGATGCTAAAAATATTTATGGGCCTTCTTTCCCATTTATTCATCTAACTATGTGTTAAGAGCAACATTAATATTCCAATTAGTTGCATGCTAATTTAGGAATATTACAGACATCCCCTCCCAAATGTTGCTTTTCCTCAAGCAATTGCAATGATAGAACTGAAAAGCCTCTCCTCTTCCTCCTGTAGCATCCTCAAGTGATAATTTCTTCCAAAGAACAATATGCTCTTTCAACAAAATGCCCTCAAGTTGTTCCTCTCATGTGTATAAGTATGCCTTTGGTGAAAAACCCCAATGGCTCTCATCATGAAAAAGTGGGACATGCATGGAAACAACTATATGTGGTCTAGAGGCCTTCTTGAGGCATGGAATCTGAAATATATTTGGAATCATCGTCCCCATGTGAAGCCTCCATCACCAAGCTATCATCCACAAAAAGTGAGTCACCCTCCAACATGGTAACTCCTGAAACATCTCCTCCACCTTAGGCTCCTGCAAAGAAGGTGGGCTGCATAGCTGAATATGTGGGATTAAAATGTCCATCCCACGATGTTTCTCTCTCCACTTATGATATGTATGGGGCTTCTGCTAATATTGGGCTGAAATATTATGGTCTCCAGGAGTGATCCAAGTTACCCCACCAATCAAAACATCCATGAGGTGCCTCTCCCAAGAACTCAAGTTCTCCAAATGGTTCCTCCCATATGAAGACAAGAGGTGTAGTGTGGAAATCATGGTTTGGCCATTGTTTCTCCTGAAACATGCAACATATGAAGTATAGAGAATCATACTCCCAATGGGCACCTCCAACCCTTGTGCCATCCTCCCAACAAAGCTTCCGATAAGAACAAGAACATCATCAATACATGGAAACAAAAACAAATAAAAACAAGTTGACATATGACAACCAGGAGGTGGATCATAGTTCCTTATGTGGAACCAGCGTAGTGCATCCCCTGCCTACCTCAAAACAAAGTGTAACAAGTGTCTTTTCAGCCACTTGTTTGCTGCCACAATCATCCTACAAGATGGGATTATGAAAGTAAAATTTGGTGTCGATGGTGCACACCAAAAATCATGTGGCACCCCCCACAAACCACAAATAGAGTGGCCAACATCAATGCTACAAATGGCCTCGAGTACATCACAATACAATATACAAGAAGGAAATACCCTCCTTGGTATGATATGCTGCTCATAAAAAGTAAAGGAGTACAAATCATAAAGCATAAATATACATCCTCTATCATGTACTTTGGTCATTGAGCTAAAATGGCTCAATTGAAAGTTCTCCCTCACTCTCAATGAGTAGGGAAGTGGTTGTGACAACCTCTCCATCATCACCCAGGCTATGACTCTCTCCATATGTTGATATACATCCTTCTGGATGCCCTCCCAGGTGAACTCCTCCATCAAGGAATAATATGCATCAAAGTGCATGGAAAGAAAGTTCACATGTGCTGCATGTAGTAGCTTCTCCCTGAGCTCAGAAGCTCTAGTCAAGAAGACTTTGCCATAAGAATAGATGACCTCATCATCCATCGTGTATCTATCATCAAGAATCATGCAAGCGCCAAGATCCTTGGAGTACTCTACCAAAAGTTGAGACCTCCAATATGGATCAATCCTCCTAAGAGACAGTGCTGAAGATCTGAAATTTGAAGCTCCCCACATGTTGTTGTCTTTTCCTTTGACATCCCCCATGCCAAAGTAATCAATCATATTGTTGCTATATGTGGGAGATTCCTTCCAAAGTGGAAGTACCTCCTGATCCTCCAAGGTTAAGGAGTAGCCCCTTTGCACCATGATAGTGCCATCTCCTACTCCTGCAACATCATGCAAAGTATGGGAGAAGATCATCCCATACTCTCTCAATAACAACCCAAGCAACAACAGCTCTAGTTACCTCCTCACACCATCACAATATAAATCATGTAGCAACGACATGATAGTTGATATGAAGGATATCACATCACCCCAATACAACAAAACTCCTTGTTGCCATATGATGTAAGTGCCATGCCAAGGTCCATCCACCAACATACCCCTTGAAGAAGGGTATGTCACATGATGGACAAACTCTTTCAAGAGTAGCCAACGTAGTCTTGCCTCCTGCTGCCCAGTATCATAAATCTGCAAGTGGCTTTCCCACCTCTTGCTCATCAACATCACCCATCCAACCCATGGTGAGTGTCTATCATCATGTCCAAAAGTGACATTCCTCCAATGGAGAATACCATTCTCCCAAATCAGATTTTTGTCTTTACATTTCATGGGATGTTGAAATGCAATCTCCTCAATGACCAAGTTGATCCCATAAGGATCCAAATAGGTGGTAGGAAAAAACCTCCCATCATGATGTGAAATGTTCATCAAGATATATCCATCACAATCATGAGAGTTGTTATCCATCATAAGATTTCCTCCATCAACTATCTGCCTATCCTCTGTTATACATATGGGAAGGTCATTGGAATGCTCCAATAATGGTTAGGCCCCAAACTCATCACTGCTGCTCATTGACAGCACTGCTGATCTCCATGATGGTGCAATTGTTGTCCCAAGATCATGCCTAATTCTGAACACATACTTTTTCAATGTATTGTTCAAGACAATACTCATCCCATCCTCAAGGAATCTACACTCCAACCCCAAGAGTTGTGTGCAGCTAAACAATAATACACTAGGATGACTGTATATCTCCTCCTTGAGTAAATCAAGGCTGCTCAGCGCAGTGATAGTCTGCTGCTCCAAATCAGCAGTATACTTTGACCCTGGGTCATGCAATGGTACATTCCCACAATCCTCCACAAGATGAGCTGAAATAACAAGAAGTGGAAACTTATGCATACCTTGGTCAAGTTTGGGAACATCTTGTACTGCTACAAGGGGTCCTCCTTCTGGTGTGATGGCTTCTCCAACCATTGATGATGATGGATGCTCTTTTATGGCTTCATCAGCACTGGTACAAATCCCCTCCTCCTCATGCATCTCCATAATAGTGCATGGGACTCTAGATGTCAAGAGATTAAGACCACTTTGCAAAGATGCAAGTGTTCCTCCTCTTGATGCAAGTGCTCCTATAGTGAATGGTGGTGAAGGCTTCTTCTCCTCAGATTTCTTCTTGTCAAACTTCTTGATCAACCTTTGAGTAAAATCTGCAAATGCAGTCAATCTTGCATGACTCAAATGGCTGAACCACCAAATGTTTGCTTCACCCTCAAGGTGCAGCACTGCAATCTCAACAACTTCTTTCTCTACTACTGGATGTAGCAGGAAAAATGCATCCAATCTCTTTCCCTAAGCCCTTGTTGTGCATGAGGATGACCCATCAAAGTTAGACAATAAAAATCTATTGCCCTTCTTCCTTCTATTGCTGCAAGGTCTCCTTTCTTCTTTGAGCTGAATGAACTGTGGGAGAGTTAGATTCTCCTTGAAAGCTCTAGGTTGAGACTTGTATTTTGCAACATACTCAATTAGAATATCATGATTTAAGTTTTCTCCATCTCTATACCCCTTATCTTCAAAAGAAAAGGCCATAGTATTTTTCTTTGGAGCTCTATGCAATATCAGATCTTCCTTTTGCTGATAGGAAGTACATGGACCTTCCTCATCTTGAAACCCTAATGTGGTTTAACCTTTTTCCTCCATTTTTCTTTGCTTGACCTCCTTGGTGAGGTCCTTCTTAGATCTGAAAAGAGATAAGATGAAACTCATTCCTCCCATCATTTTGATCTCTTTATCCTTCTCTTCTTCTTCTTATAGCATATTGGCTGAAAACTCACACACTGAGCCAAGATGATGCTTTGATACCACTGTAGTATTCCCAAATGGGGAGACTCAGCATTACATGCAGTAAAAACACATTTTTCAGAAATATAAGCATTAACAGAAAAGTGCAGTCCATGGATCCATTCATTTATACATTATAACAGCCATATACAAAATGGAATCTGAAACAAATCATGGTAGCTTAGTTAAACAAGCCTCCCAAGCCATTATTGCTCAAAAATCATGCAAAAAGAGGGGCTGCAACCATGAATAAAACTGGAAATAGCCTAACAACATTATTTTATTACTCCGCAACAACAGTAAGTTGTACATCAGATTTAGAGCTGCTATGTGCATACAAATTCAGATCTATATCAGATCCATGCACTATACAGGCTCCTCTAATGAACCCCCTTGGGGTTTTCATCAAAACACCATGTACAAAGTGTAGATCTGAGATCTAAGACTGCAGATCTACTGAAAATTACAGATCTGGAAAGTGGATCTGATCTGATATGAACAATAAAAGGATCTCCTCCAACAAATCTCCAAAGTAAAGGGCAGATCCCCAACAATCAGAAAATCAGCTCCCCAAATGGTGCACTGAACCACCCTGCAACTGCTCATTCAGAAATTACGCAGATCTGGATTAAGACTGCACTGTAAGGGACAAAATGTGATTGGCCTACAGCCAAGATATGAAAATGAAGCTCAATACCTTCAATACTATCCCTCCAATGGATTAGAACCCTCCTCCACCGAAAAGAAGAACTGAAATGGACTAGATCTGAAGATCTAGTTTCCACTTGCTGCATCTTACTGAGACAGACAAACCCTCAACAGGATCTGCGTTGTCAAAGGAAGATGAAGCTTGGCCTTCAGCCAGATAGTGGAAAATATGGTGCAAGAGTCCTCCAAGTGCTACTCAATGGAACATATGGGATTACCGATTAGGAACACCCTGTGCTAAACAACACTATCTCAGCTAAACAGTAAGAGAAAGAAATATGTTTAAACAGAGCATATATCAGAAAATCATAATCATAAGCTAACCCCATATGGCTGCCATCCTCTTCCTTATAAACAATGTGAGCCTTCTCACCTTGGGTCCCACTCATTAGGGTTCCCATCTTCATGCAATGAATATCCCTCCAAAACTGCATTGTCCCATCATCAATGCCACTCCTCCATAACAACATTGTTGGATTTGGTCAACCTTGACTGGATCTTCATGTAATGCCTCCTTCCATACTCAAGGTGGCTTTATTCTAACTATCTAAACTGGTCCATATTCCCACTGGGTTATCTCCATTAATGTTCCACTTCCTCCATACTAGCTTTGCTGACTTGGTCAAACTTGACTTTGTCCACATGCATTTAGCCTTTGTTCACACATGAAGGTGTTTTATCCTGCTATGAATATAATCCCTTCCCCATTAAGAGGGATTTTATTGTTGCTAAAAATATTTATGGGCCTCCCTTCCCATTTATTCATCTAACTATGTGTTAAGAGAAAAATTAATATTCCAATTAGCTGCATGTTAATTTAAGAATATTACAGTATTGAACTTTTGACCTCTTTTCGTTAATCGTCTACGAACCGCCTATCTGATCATGTCTAGGAATGGCGGAGAAGAAAGAGCCCATGTCGAGCCCCTACCTTCGAAGACCATGTCTACATGGACTGGTTTCTCAGATCCCTTTTTCCTACTATTAGCAAAGATGTCACATCTCATTTCCCTCAGACTGAAGAAGCTGCTCTCCAGATTGCGTTGAAATATGACCTGATCTACACATAGTCTGGTTATGTTTATACCGTCTTACCTGATCTCCCTAGACCAGGGCATCCCATGCCGCCGACGGTATCGTTAGAACCCTTTCTCATTCGTACACTCATCCTCCCATGTGTTATGGTTTCCCTCAGGAAGGGGCCAGCTCGTCCAACACTTTTTCCCCTCATGGTAGCATGTATTCAGGATACAACATGCCTCCCCCTTTTGCCCAACCTGCTTACCACAATGTTGCCCAACCTCCATATTACCCGTATCCGCAGCCTGGTGCTCCAGCTCCTCTAGCATTAGCACCCCTACCTTCCTTGCCTTCTCAACCCCGCAACAGCAGCCACCACCCCCTAGGGGCAGGTGTATGCACAGCAGGGCGCGACTAATCCTCCTACTTCCAAAAAGAAGAGGAAAGACACACAAAATCAATCTGCCCTAGGTAATCCAGGACCTAATCCCCAAGGGAATGCACCTAACACTACTAACCAGCAACAGGGCACTCAACCCAAGCAGGACAGGCATGTTCGCACGAATAAGCCTTGTTCTTGTTGCGGTGTCTATAGTCACTACACCCACGATTGTCCTCTTTTACCTCAGATGCGTCAGATGTGGGATAATTAAGCAGCATCACGAGGACAACAAGCCTCCCCTTCGGTTCCTCCCAATGTTGTACCTATCCAACCGGTTGTGTTTACTAATCCTTTCCCCCAGCAAGGATTCGTGGCTTCCCAACCCCCTGAAGGTCATGCGGCCACTCAACCTCCTCCATCTGGTACCTCTAATTACCAGATTCTCATGATGAACTCTGACCAACCCATTACCGTTGACCTCAACCTTTAGACTCGGTCTCGTCAGTACAACAAGCCTCCCGCTACGTCGGCCCTCGAGCCCCCTTCTTTAGGGTGCACAAAGCCTCTTTCGACAACCAATGGTCCTTTACAGATCCCTCAGCCTAAGGCAGAGGTTCATACTAAGATCCCTAAGGGACCATTACACCGAAATGTTTCTTTTGGGAAAGCTGCCCATTCGTATAGTATAGTAGATGATTTGGCGCAATCTCCTGCTGCCATCTCAACGCTCGAACTCCTTTAGTCATTCCCTTCACAACGAAAAACTCTACTAACTGCCATGGGCACTTTGGATCCTTCAGATGATCATTTGATCGCCTTCGATGTTGACTGGTCAGAACATCCTCCCCTTTCTCCTTCCGTCGCCTTCCAAATCCCCGTCAAGATCTGAAATGCCAACATATCCCGTTGTATCATTGATGAGGAGGCATCCACCTGTGGGATGTCTGCTTCAGTTTGGAAGGAACTCGGATCTCCTCAGTTGGCCCCTTCCACTATCACCCTCCGAGGTTGGATGGCCACTCTTCCCAGCCCATTGGCTTGTTCCGCAATTGTCCTATTACTCTTACAGGCAAGATTATTTGTGTGGACGTAGAATTCATTAATGCCCCCTTAGATTACAACATTCTATTGGGTCGTAGCTACACTTATGCGATGTCTGTTGTCCCATCTGCGGTTCACCATAAGATGTGCTTTCCTCACATCGGAAATATTGTCACCATCGACCAGTTGACATATGATGAACCGAAGTCTCAGACCTCCCCTGAGTCCATCATCTCTTCGGTGGCCAATAAGAAAACAGTGGAACCTTAGACCATTGTTTCACCCGGAGTCTACAAAGAATCCTCTTTGCTTGGTTTTTTTCCCTAGTCTTTCTCCTCCTGCTTCTGATCCCAACTCGTCGAATGTTTGCATGATGCAATCGTTTCAGGCTGCCCTTAAGCGGCCCACTTCGACTAGTCAGCAGCCCCGCCCTCCGCAACCTTCTCCTAGCACCTCGACTCAGCCTTCAGGATCCCACCCTCAAGGCCCCTCATCTACAACTAGTACGCATGAGACTCTCTACCCTCCTGGCACAAATCCTCTTGGCCTTAACCATCTCGAAGTTTTTCCCGCCTGGCCATTACCTCTCCAGTCAGATACCGTTTCTAACTCCCCCTCCTGGAGTCTTTTCGGTACCTGTTATGGTTGCCTTATCCCTTCTTAACATGACCCTGGGGATCACAGTTTGGTACATCGATCCCCCAGTCGCTATCCCGCCTGGTTAGCCCAAACCTTACCTTGCTTTGACCCCGGTTCAACCAGTCACCATGACCCCTCCCTTTTCTTCTATGCCTCAGCCACCTCAATAGGAACCTACTCCTGTTGCGAAAGCTTCGAGTGAGGGGGGCAAAGCTCGCAAGAAGGCACCTAAAGACAAGGCTGCCCCGACAAACCCTTCTCCTCCTTAGCCTCCAAAGCATACACCTTCCTGTGCTTTGTGTGATGTTGTCGGTCACACCACCCATGATTGTCCCGAATTGCCTCGTCTGAAGCCCATGGTCAACAAAGCATTTCTTGAGTCTGATATCCCAGAAGTCCATGTTACTTTACCTGATTTAGCCAAGAAACTCAAGACTTTGTGCAAAAATCACCCCTGTGCTTTGTGTGATTTCCATGGCCACTATACTTACCTTTGTCCCCGCCTCGAAGAGTACCACTCCTCTTTGGAAGCGGTTCACCAATTCAAGGCCAAGTGCAACGAGTCCACCGCTCCCTTATTTGTGCGTTTTGCTTCAGCAAAACCAGAGGACACATCCACTCCCATAGACATTCCCCATCCAGATGTCAAAATGGCAGAGTCTTCAGCCATTTTCCATTACCTGTCATCATCTATGAGATCCACAGTGGAAGACCCCCCTGGGACTTCCCCTTCTGTTTCTCCTAGCCTCCCTTCAGCGATCACCTTGGGCTCAACATCGATGGATACTTCATATACTTGTTTTTCTGTCACCCCTTGTGACGATGCACATGTGAACCTCTCTTCTCATGATGATGAGTCAGGTAGCTTCGTCGCGTCAGGTGGTCTTTCTTCCACTAGTCACCCCATCTTATATTACGATGACGACATTATGGAAGTTGTCACCACCCCCGACTTTATCTATCCCCCCTTACATTGAACCCATGCATTCAAACCACATACACCTTGTGGCCATTACATTGACACCCAATGTTTGGGTAAGGGGGAACCCATATTTGAGAGACCAGGAGAAGTAATTCTCCACAACTCTCCTATTTTATCTAGTCGTGTCGACTCTAGTACCCTTATTCTTCCCCATTTAGAAGAACCTCTAGAGTCCCGTATCGCTTCAGATCACTCTAGGGATGTTACCCCTCATCATTCCTTCATCTTACATCAACAACCCAGTCCCCTAGACATTGTTGTTGACCAACTTGTGGGTTTTCTAGGAGAACACTAGTTCATTATCTCCAAGTCCACGCTTTGGGATAGTGACACAATGTATGCCAATCCATAAACTTAGTCCATTGCTTCATATATGCAGTACCAAAAGATATTGGTAATCCTCCATTCCCTTTCTCGAACTGCATAACCATAACGAAAACAAATGGCGCCCCACATCATAAAAATGTGTTTAGATTCCCCTTTTTCTAAATACATTTTAGCATGACCATAACATGCTTCGGGGCACCTATGCCCCTCAGCCATAAAATATCCCAGATCTCAGCCAAAAACAACACTGAAACCCCCTTTCTCTGACAAGTCGCACTTTTAAGGTCATTTTCTGGGACAGGTCGCAGTTTGCTTCCCAGTACCTGCTACATAGGTCGCAGAACAGACCCCAAAAACTGCGACCTAGCCTGTTCATGAGTTCTGGGTACCTAAACTGAAATTTTGATCCCCTTAATTGAAAGAGTATGGTTAGGCCTCTTACCTGCAATTGACAGATCTCGATTCCAATGGTCGGTTTGTCTGCTATGATCGCCGCAAGATTTAGGGCATTTTCTCCTCTCTACATTCACCACAACTACACTTGCAAATGAGTGAGTTTGGAAGGAAAATGCCTTATTAAAAGAGAAACCCCAGATTTTGTCTTTCATGCGCTGCGGCCAAACCGTAGCTCAGTTTGACAAACCATTTGTACCGTTGGAAAGCTCTCACCGAGCTCTAAAATGGGTATCTGTTTGTTTTTTGTGATTTGATACTTCACTCGGACACATTTTGTCCAAGAAGGGTCACTTCACCACTCCTCAAAATCGAATTTTTTCACTTGAAACACTTGTACTTGGGGCACCACTTTGCCTTCATACTTGTCCATGCTCGTGTCGATTTTCTTCATGAGTAACCATCTTGTACTCATGTTTTTATGTTCCCCACCAGACCTAATCTGTGTGGCAGCACCATCGAGTTGCCCTTGTTTAGAGCATCTGAGTTGAGTCATCATCACATTCATGGACTCTATCTTGAGTCCCTTTGTATCCCGCTATATTCCTCCATCCTCCATTGCTTGGTTCCTCTCTCGTGTCACACATTGTGGCCTTTAGTCCTACTGTCCCCCGTCCCCTTTGATATTGTGTTAGTTACTGCCAGGCCATCCATGCCCTTCATGCTCTAATAAGGGAAGTCGTCAGATCGCTACTCAGTACCCCCCATTCCATCATCATCCCTAGTGTCAGTCTATCTGTCGCTCTACTATTATCTCTCATGCCTTAGTTGAGGATCCCTTATTGCCTCACCTATGGGGGACCTCCTTTTGTTGACATCAGCTCATTCATTCCAGAAGACAGGTCTAGAGGGCGGCATACCTTGGTTCTATCTTCCAATCTTGTTTGGTGCCTCGGATCAGGCAAAGGGACTCCTTATTTCCCTTTGACTTGATTGTTTCTCAGCCCCAGCTCCTTACGGCGTGATCGAGATCTGTATACTCAATGGTTCAGTGATGCAATAGATTATACCAGTGATTCCCGCGTGTGTGTGAGATGTTTTAGACCTCGTGAGGGGGTGGCCCTTTAGGTAGCCCCCCACATGCCCGTATGACCTCTCTATTACAACCTTCGATGCAACTCCATAGATTTGATGGTTCCGGCCTCAGCCGCTTGCAACACCTCTTTAGTTTGCATGTATCATTCAGATTTTCAGAGCCCTTTCCTGTTTTCTAGGGCCTCTTTGGTTGTACCCATATCTTATGTACTCAGATATTATTGTATAAGTCCTGGCTATTATCCTAGGTGCAATATGTATGTGGGATCCATTATCATTTTGTTTATCTGGCGTATGTTTATGCCAGAATGTACTATATAGTTCAATCCCTTGTTTACTGGACGCATTATTCTTTGTACTGTCTCGACGGCCATAGGTATGCCTCCCCCGCCTCTTGTAGAATAGGTAATTACTCATAAAAGGTACTTGTCGCACCTGTAAGTCTCGCTTCCTCAGGATCTTGTCCTCTAAAACTTTATTCTACCTTATATTTCTCTTTCTGACTTTCCTTGCAGTGTCTGGTGATTTAGTTCTTACAACGTACTTCGGTCATGCGATTAGCTCCTAATGCTCGCACGCTGGGGGGCAATCTGTTACACCAATTTTTGGTAATCTAACCTATTACTATTAGATGGACCAAAGTACACCATGTAAGACCAATTTTACCCTAAGTAAAATTGCTTTCACTATGAAAAATAACTTAGTAATCCTTAATTTATTAAGTTGTTTATAGTCTAAACAGGAAATCCCGTGAGGAAATATTGAATAAATCCATATTTGTTTGATTTTCCTCAAGGAATAATTAGTTAAACAACAATTTAATTAATATTCCTGGTCATATTTAACCCAAAACAGGAAAATTAATTAGGTAAATCACTATCTATTTTATTATTTTCTAGGAATAATTATTTAAACCTTATTTAAATAATATTCCTTGTTAAATTTGACCAAATCATATATAAAGAATTGAATAAATTATTATTTATTTAATTAGTACTCAACCACATCCTTAAAATAATAAATAAATCATTTATTTATTTATTATTTACAAATAAAGGGATTTGGCCAAATTCAAATTCTTTTTCCCTCCAAAAAATATAATAAAATATTCCATAAAAGTTGAATCTAGATTTGGTTAATAATATTTTAATTATGCACCAATATTTAGACTAACTCAATATTTTGTTATAAATAGAAGGGTTTTTCCATTCACTCACTACCTTTTGTTGCCTAAAGATCACTTTGGATCTATGCTTTTGGTCTGACTTCGATCCTCCATCATTGTCATATTTTTCTATCTTTTTGCTTGTGAGCTCCCTTTGAGTTCCATTTTTTGTCTGGGTTTTCTACACCATCAAGAGAGAGAATTCTTATATCTGAAGCACTGAGGACATACAAGAACCCATCCCATTGAGGGGAACTGGTAACATATTTCTATGTTCCTTTCCTAGGTGTCATAAATACAAAAATTCTTTAAAAATATTATTGTCTCGTCTATTGGATGCATGGAGCAACTCCTGCTTTTATTTATTACTTAATCTCTTTAACTGCATAGATCTGGATTTTGTAGCATTTGTCTTCGTCAACTAACTATAGATCTAAAGAAATTGGCAGCAATTTTTGATGTTAGGTTTGTTTGTTATGCACAGCTAAAGTGAGCTTTTTTCGTATGCTTGCGATTAGAATTCACACTGACACAAGGCCTGAAATATTTACCTGATGTTCCTCGGGATTTCGGTTAAAATGGTTTTTTTAAGCTTTTGAGCCATCATAGAAAAACAATTATAGCAAAAATTCCAAGATGACTTGTTTGCAACAACGAAAACCTAGAATCCAAAGCTTTGATACCAAATTTTATGAAACCATCTCACAAAATAGAAAAAAAGAGAGATCGACGCTTTAGAAATCAACCTCTTTGAGGGAGAAACCTCCTTTACATTATAAAAATGAAAAATTATTGGATGATACAAATGACAAAACCTCCTTTCTATTTATAGGAGTCCAATGGTCACCATATAAACCTAGCTGACATAACAATAAAAATGTAAGAACACAACAATAAAAATATTGGGCTTCTATGGGGCACAATAATAACATTATGGGACTACATGGGTACAACAATAACAATAAGGGGGCCATAATAACAATAGGAATAAGGGGATACACTAGTATTATAGGGAACTATTGTATTTTATTTTCCTTGTGATTTGTATTATTGACATTATTTATGATTTTTTTGTGTATATATCGTATGAAGAGAAATTGATCACCTCTCTCGTTTGAGAATCTTATGTTTTACTGCAGATTAGTGCGAAGATTTTGCAGGTATCACGATGATTGAAGAAGATCAATTTGTGCACAAGTGGTTCTCAAAGGCTAATTTTGTTTCAAGAAGAACATGAAGAAGTCATGTCCATATCAAATCACATTCATAGTCCCATTGTTACTCATTCATTTTTCTCTTTATAAGCTTATAGTCTATCCATGAATTTCCATCTTCCTACTACTAGATCATGACCACAAAACCATTTTCTCTTTTCAAATTTTACACTTTCTTGCCTCACTTAAATTTCATCCCTAACCCATAAATAAAGTCATTAAGCTCACTTACACTGTTAAGTTACCTCATTGTACTTTTAATTTTGAAAATTAGAACTTGCTTCATAAATGAAAATATTTCATCTATGGTGTTTTACATCATTGTTTTATACTCGTGTTAGATGATGGGGGTTATATTAATGCCCTCCTACTAACAAGTCTTGAACTATCGACTTCAGCGTATTATCTGGGTTTGAGACTAGAGTTATTTTTAGTACTTTGAGGCTTTCATGTCTTAATGACAATTTATCTCCCCAATTAATAGTGGGAATACATCAATGTCCCATGTTTGTTGGATCTTCTAAGTGTCTCAACTTCAACTCATTTATTCGTACCTAGTAAGATGTACTTGGGCGACTTGACTCTCATTGACATTAATGGTGAGAAGTCTTATGTTGGTTAATTACATTCATTAATGGTCGATAATTGATCAATTTCTTTCTATGTTTGAGAACAACAAAATTTATTCACATAGAAAAAAATTATGCCACGATGCGGATATGAATGAAGACTATATTATTTCAGCAAACTCCAATAGTGTTCTAATAAATCGAGATTCATTTTAGAGTTCACTAGTAGTAGCATTCGTTCCAATAATAAGAAGACACAAAGATTCCAATATTAGATTCCATCCACTATTCATACAACCAAGAGAATAAGCAGATTAGATTCTTTCACTTCGTGTTTCATGATCCAGCAGTAACAACAAAGATCACATTGATACACATCTTATCGACTTTTCAAATAGGTGAAGGTATGTTGTTTTCTAATTTTAATGTTTCACTTTTTTAAGATAGATTAGTTTCTTTTATGATTCATTTTAAGTCTTTTAATTAGATGCATTGTTTACATTCTTTTATGTTCATTCCATTTTTGTTCTTTTGTAGATCAAACATTATTGTTTTCATGTCATAGACTCATTGTTATTCAATTTGTTTTTTTTTTTATTCATAGATACTCATGAATGATTCTAATGTGGCAATGCATGCATTAGTAATTTCAATTAATATCTCAATGTTTTTAGAATAGTTTGCCTTTAAATTTCATAGTTTAAGAATTCAATGATTTCTTAGTATAGGATATGTTGTTTTCTAGATTAAATTTACTTTCAAGTCATTAGAATAGATTTACTTTCATGTCACTACAATAGATTTACTTTTATGTCAATAAAGTAAGTTTACTTTCACATCAATTGTCATTCCAATTTCATAAATTAAAATATTGTTTTCCAAGTTTCAAATTTTAGACTTTTGAAAAAAAAAATGTGTGCATAATGATCTTGTAAGTTTTTTTTGTAGCATCGGATGTGTTCTAGCCTTGAAATTTGGTGGAAAGGCTAGAATACATGAGATCTCCAAAACCCATAAATTTTTTATGAAAATACCGCCTAGAAATGTCTCAATTATATTATTAATCGATTTTTAAATATTTCATAAGTCTAAACATAGGGAATATAGTTAATTAATCAATATTAATTGATAGAAAGAGAGAATAGTCTAGAAAACTCACACAAATCGATCCAGAGATGATCCTAGTAATCGATTATGTTTTAATCTTGGTCATTGGTGCTCCAACAATGGATTATAAGAGGAAATCGATGAGGCGATGGAGAGTACACTTAAACAGTTTGATTTCGCCGCAGATTGATTTCCAAAGTAGCAGCATGCAGTTGTCAGAGAGAGCCATAGATCGAAACATTGAGTGAGGGGTAGGGACAGTGATCCAGAGGAAATTTTTCCAAATCCGGAGAGGCAACAGCGAGAGGGCCGAGTTATCCCAGTGAGGCTGCGCAATAGCTTCAGAGAGGGAAGTTCAATTTGTTGGAGAGAAAGTTTTTCTCAGATCCAGAGGTTGGGCATAAGTTCCAGAGTGTCAGAGAGATGATTCCCTCAGTAGTGGAAGGTCGAATGACTTCAATAGAGACTTGTTGGAGGTTTGACGTCATAGATATTGCGCAGTGGAGTGAAGAGGGTGACGCAGAAGCTTAAGGAGGCCAAGTTTTCTGCAGGAAGGTTGTGACGAGATTTCTTGAGGAGGAAGGGTAAATCCCTTCAATAATTTTGCCCAATTTTTTCTTGATGTGGATTTCCAGTTTCAGGCATCTAGATTGTAATATTATACTACAAAATTCATTGTTGCAGAATAATAAAAACCCTCACTATTGCATTGGTTTTCTCGCATTCTATTTTTTGGGGAATTTTATCCAAAAATAATTGTGTTAATTTTATGTGTGTGCTAACATTTCTCAGCTTCTAGCGTTGCTTTTTTTTTTCGCAGAATTTTATTTGTGAAGGTTGCAGTGAGTTTTGTTAAATTAATTAACAATTACGAGAAATAATACCAATTGTTGCAATAGTATTCCAGTGTATGAATTTTCACATGGTATCAGAGTGCAGTTGATCATCCTGAGAGATCATAGGTGAAAAGAAGGAATTTCGCTGCTCAGTAAGAGCAACAAGCTGAGATTCCCAAGGGCAGCACAATTTTTTTCCAGGAGGGTGAGTTACTTGAGGAAGTTTGATTTTTCTGAGAAGGGTAGAAAAATTCAATCCTTCCATATCGAGTGGTTCCAAAGGTAGAGGGAGTAGCTCAGATTTTTCGTTGGGTAGATCTCTAGTTGGATGCTTAGGGTTTTGCAATAGATTTCTAGAGAAAAGTCATCATCAGGTGCAAGAGAGAGAGAAGCACACAAAGAGGGAAAATTTCTCTCAAGGAAATTCTAGTCTCAAGAAGTTCGCTTTTTTCCTTGCAGATTAGTAGTAGTTGTGAGCAGATCTTCTCATTCCAGAGGGGAGTGTGAGTAACATAACAGCAACCAAGCAGAAAGAAGGAGGGAGTTTTCGATAGTTCTTTGAGGTGGCTGCTGGAGGGCTTCGTGATTAGGATAGGTTGGATGGAGCTTTCAACTATGTCATATGGACGACTAGGATGTCCTTCCTTCTAGATGAATATGGACCAAAATCCTACATTAATAATGTAGTGGCGGTTTCTCAGGATGAAAATAAACTAAAGGAATATAGAAAGGAGATGGAGCGGGCGAAATGGTTGATCATGGATGGAGTTCGGGATCATATAATCTCACATATAGCTGGTAAAGATATTGTCAAACGTATGTGGGATGCTTTCACCACATTATATTAGGGTACTTCCAAGTAGCATAAGATGTACCTAGAGGAGAATTTGAGATGCATCCGGATGTAGAAAGGGGAAGGCATAGACGCCTACCTTATTAGGATTTAGGAGGTCTGAGACCATTTTTCGGTTGTTGGGGAAGCACCTCAACCCACAGAGCTATTGATATTGGCACTCAACGGTGTCTCAGAGGACTGATAAGTCTTTGTCCAAAGAATATTAGGCAGATAAAAGCTACAAGAGTGGGGCAGCATGTGGGCTGACTTGCAACAGGACGAATTGAGGTGGGCTTTGCTTAAGAGCTCCATTAGTGGTAGCAACAACAACAGAAAAAAGATGGTGAAGGAGAAGGAGAATGTGTCCCTCACATCTAAGGGTTTCAATCAAGAGCAGGGGGAGCATAGGAAGAAAAAGGACATGTGAATGGTCAAGTGGTTCAGGTGTGTTGAGTTTTGTCACTACAGTACTTAGTGTCCTCTCACGAAGAAGGAAAAAGAGGAGAAGAAGAACCAAGCGGTAGCTCATGCTGAGATCGATAGGTTGTCCTCCATGTTAGAGGAAGACTTCGCTATGATTTTCCATATACCCCCAGGAGTGAGGTGGGGTGATTTGGAGTTGTAGCCCCAAGAGCTACAGATGGGCAGGGTCCTTGAGGAGTCCATTTCATGGATCATCATCTGGCTACAGACACCCACAGTACTCAGTAGCAAGATGGATCAGTGGCATTTGATGCAGTCAGATGCCAGAGTGACAGTTGCAGACTAGTAGTAGTGAGATTTTGAGGAGCACAATATAGAGTTGGCAGTAGTGCAGTTGGCACAGTGTAGAGTCAGCAACAACACAAAGTATCTAGTGGACAGAGTAGTAGCTAGTATCAGTTAGGACTCATGTGACAAATGCATCATATTGAACACAGTTGACGCATTATTTTGGATGTTTTTTCAGTTGCAAATGTTGCAATTGTAGCAGCAATGAATTTGTAGTGTAGATGCAGTGTTGGAAGAAATACAAGAAGTCAACAACAACACAGATGCAATGTATATCAAAGTTGCATAGTGGTTGGTGGGCGGCAATAGTCATACATCAGCATTGTGATAGGAGATAATATAGAGACAGGGTGGTGTGACAGGGTGTGCAACACTAGAACACATTCTTTGCTAAGAGGGAGTGTCAGAATTTTTTTAGCATTAGAGGTGTTCTAGCCTTTAAATTTGGAAGAGAATCTAGAATATATGAGATCTCCAAAACCCAAAAATAATTTATGGAAATTCCGCCTAGAAGTATCTCAATTAGATTATTAACCGATTTTAAAATATTTCCTAAGTCTAAACTTAGGGAATATGGTTACTTAGTTAGTATTAATTGAGATAAGACGAGAATAGTATAGAAACTCACACGGATCGATCCAGAGATGATCCTAGCCATCGATTATGTTTTAATCTTGGTCGTTGGTGCTCCAACATTGGTTTATAAGAGGAGATCGATGTTGTGATGGAGAGTACACTTCAATAGTTGAAATTCTTGGCATATCAATTTCTAGAGTAGTAGTATTCAGTTTTTGGAGAGAGACAGAGATCAAAGCAGTGAGTGATGGGAAGGGATAGTGATTGGGAGGAATTTTTTCAAAATCCGAAGAGGCAGCAACAAGAGGTGTAAGTTATCTCAATGAGGCAGCGCAGAGCTTTGCATAGTAGCTTCAGAGAGGGCAATTCAATTTGCTGGAGAGAAATCCATTCTCAGATACAAAATTCGGGTAGAAGTTCCAGAATGTAGGAGAGACGAATTCCTTAATAGTGGCAAACAGAACGAATTTTGCAGAGATTGGTTGGAGGCTTGACCTCATAGAGGCTATACAATGCAGCGCAGAGGGTGACGCAAAAGCTTCAATAGGCCCAGTTTTCTGCAAGTTGTGCTAGGATTGCTCATGGAGGAAGGGTAAATCCCTTCAATAATTTTGCCTAGATTTTTCTTGTTGTGGATTTCCAGTTTCAGGCATCCAGATTGTACTCATGAATTCATGTTGCATAATAATAAAAATCCTCACTGTTGCACCGATTTTCCTACATTGGGTTTTTCCGAGGACTTTTGTCCAAAAATAAGTGTCTTAATTTTATGCATGTGCTACCATTTCTCAACTTCCATTGTTTCATTTTTATGCATACTTTTATTTTTTAAGGTTGCAGTGAGTTTATTTTGATATTTGTCATAGCGGATAAATTGTTAAATTAATTAACCATTAGGAGAAATAATACTAGTTGCTGCAATAGAATTCCAGTGTAGGAATTTTCTCACATCTTAACATTTTTCACGAATAGGTTTTAATTCGGCTTTGTCATTTCTTTCAATAGATTAAGATTCCCTTTTGAAATTGAAAGTTGATTCCTAGCATATATTGTGCAAGTATACTTCGATAGTTCACGAATCCCGGGTTTGAAAATTTAATGACAAGTAATTTAACTAACAATTAAATTACCCAGCATTTCCAAGGAGAAATTGAGTAGTGAAGGAGCTCAGAGGATCCTCCATGGAGGAGGCAACTTATTCAGATGAAACACATGTTAATTTTAGAGAAGAGAAATTTACCCTCTCAGAGGTGACACATGGAAAGCAATAAATAATAGAGCACATTAGATTCTTAGACATTGGCTTTTCCTCAATGCCCTGACCATCAAATTTTGAATCCACTCAACAAAGAGAGTTTACCCAAATACATATTGGATAATTCAAAAACATGGAGTGGTAAGGTCATTAATTTTTTTTTGTAAATCATACATAATAGCAGAGTAATGGTGTGTGTGTTGGTATCCTATTTGTTATTGGGAATGTCCCATCCTGGTATGGAGATTCATGCGACAATATTTGCATAAATATTAGCATGTGGGCAAAAGGCTAGCATGATCTCTACCTACCTCATATGTCCACCACCCAATTCTTGAGTACATGATTCTCCATTACATCAAAGAAGGAACCATTGCCTGTCCCAACCCCTATGAGAAATAAACTAACTCATCTTAAAGGGGCAGTGACACTGCTACATCGTACAAATCAAGCTTTAACCCTTGAGCTATAAGTGGTAATACAAGGAATAATCAAGAAGTAAAAGGTGCACAAGAGGGGTGGAAAAACTAAGGTCGAGTTTGTAGCTCATGCATCCACAAATACTCCCTCCTCACATCTTTACATTCAGGATGTGGACACCCCCCCCCCCCCCCATTAATTGTCTCATTTTACCATGGCACTTGGCCATGAGGCATTCTCCCCTCCACTACCACATTATTATTCACTGGCACCTATCAATTGAAGGGTGGATTGGGAACTATTATTTCCCCTTAGGCGCTAGAAGCACCTAATAAGGTTGACTTTTAGCCACCCCCGACTAGCGAGGAAATACTTTTTGCGAGATATGGGTCCTAATTTTGGAAATGGATATTTGTTTGAAGTATTAAATTTCCCTTAACATTGAAGGTTGGTTCACTTATATGTATTGTTGGTCTTAGCCTCTAATGATTGGTTTCTTTCACTAGAATCCATGTTGTTCTTGTCAGGTGGTTCAGCAGCCTGGGCTTTGGGCATCTACTCCACAGGTACCCAAGAGCTTCAAAGAAGTACATTGGCTAAATCAACTATAGTGTTAAGAGGATTGAGCCTCCTAGCAGCGCTAGCAGATGACACATGTCCTAGAGCACCTCTAGAACCTAGGACATTGGTTGACTTTGACCTGGTTTTGAGGATTCTTCAATATGACACCACTGGACCCAATATGCCCAAAGTTAGCCTTGACATAACTTGATGGGAAGGAGTTGATTTAGAACCTAGATGAGGATGGTATCATACTGAGAGACTACGAAGGGCTTGTTGAACTAGAGGAATCCCTAACAATGGAAAGAATGAGGCCTCATTTCATAGTTGGAGATCCATGGAGACCACTTTATAGCATACATGTTGGATCTTGAGACTCCATAATGTTAATTTTTCTCCCCATAACATCATAACATTATTCAAATTTACACCATTATTCAACAACATATGAAACTACGTAGAAATAACAATATCATCATCTATGCACCGAAACATAAAGGAACAATAGAAGAAAAATATTCAGATATAGAGACATCATGATTGGTCGAAAACGAGGGAAAAATCCACTATGGGGAAAACCCCTTAAAATTCTTCTTATTATTAGATTTCCATTGAATGATTCAGCGAAAGAGAGTACAATGATCCATATCTCCATTCGTACAACTATCCATCAAAATCAACTAAACAACATCTATGAAATGAACCCAACCATGCCAATAATCAAAACCTCGATTCAGTAGCATGTAATCAACTGTTGTCTATGGCAGGGAAAATTTTAAGGATGGAAATTTATCTTAAATTTTAGAAAACTTATTTGTAAAATGTTTTGAGATATTTTTGTAAAAATATTCAATTTTCCAATAATTTTATATTGTCTCTATATAAATTTTTGGCGATTATTAGGGTAAAATAATTCCATACTATAAAATTTGGGTGAATCATTTTTAGAAAAAAATGGAAATTAGCGAATATTTTTTTTGGAAAAAGTATAGAAAATTATCCCACATGCGAATATTGGCCCCTAAATTTTTCCCTGGTCTATGGGAAATTGTCGAACTCTGCGGTCTATGAGAAAAAACTTCAATCAACTGATAATTTAGCCTTAGGTTCCAGTCACATGGAGGAAGAGACATGTGTGCGATTGAGAGCTTCCAGTAGTTACCTTGAATCTGTAAGGCCGTGACTACAGTCGAAAATTTCCTTTGACAAGCCTACTGATATGACCCAAGACCCTAGAAACACGCGCGAGCTTCGAACCTTGAAATCTCGGATTTGTGCCAACTAATCTCCATGAACTTACCTCAGACCTGTGTGAGCCAAACCAAAGAAGAGAATAGAATATTGTCTAATGATGATTTCCAAATGATCTTGAGGCCACTCATATTTATATCCTTCCAATGGTGTCCAATTTGTTTTAGGGCCGACTTGATCAAATATGCACATGTGGGCTTTTAAGTCAAAAATACAATTTCCCTAGTCTAAAATTGAGTGCTTCAAGAGTCAAAATTGGTACTCTTGAAAAGAGGAATCTAGTCTCATTGTTGGAATTTGTCGCTGAACTTCCAAAATAAAAGTCCCTCTTAGCTAAGGAGAAATTCCAACTGCACCATGTGATTATCGCAAATTTATTGTCATCAAATCATATCCAATCTCAAGTATCTAAATGTCGTCATTGTTCATCTATGATCATATCTTGATTATTCCTGCTTATCTCTATATTGCCCTTGCTCATATGTTGAGCATTCTCGAATCTAAAAGAAGAAGAATTTGATATCAGAGGGGAGCTCAATCTACCACCCTCTATCCATCAGGGAGCCACTGCTACCACCAGGAATAATTTCTAGTGGGGATCCCAATGCTACTGTTAGACTCCTGCATTTCATAGTATCACAAGGTGATTGATTATTGATTATATTTTTCTCGTACTGAAACTTTTTAGAGAAAGAAAGGGAACTCATGACTGTCAATATCTTCAAAGAAATCAATCCGCCTTTCCGTTCAGTAGAAGGAATAAAGTGTTGTTGATATAGTGTGATGGTGATCAAACTTCGTTTCTACCCTCATTCCATTTCATTCACCCTCTTTACCCTCTCATTTCCTCCATACCCTAAATGCTTTGAATCCCATTCAAACCCCAAAACCCACATGCATAACCTTTGGGACTTATTGCTTTATAAACCCATTTATGTTAAAGTATGAAACTCCATGGTTATAGTTCTACACACCCACTAGCAGCGATATCATTCTCCCTCTTAAAATTTCCTTAAACCGCAGCTCTACCCCTGCTTTAGGCCACTTGATACATTCATATATATCACATAAACCATAATAAGCACCTACACTTCCTTGATATCCTAAGTCTAGACCTCCACCTCTCTCCGCAATCGTACCTCGCAAGATTCAAAAGGTAAGCGCCCCGAGGTAAATGTTATCGTCACCGAAGTGCGATGTGCGGGACCGGCGAGACCCCTATTCTTCATCACATACACCTTGAATGCTTTGAAATCATTCATGTTATGGTTCGGACGACTTTTTCCCTCGCTTAAATAAACTTCATGTGTCCGCTTGGAAAGGTTTATGGTGTGGTACGTTTCCCGATCACATTCGCAAATCACAGCGTTTAAAGGATGAGCGCGGGAGGTAAAGGTTAAAGTCAGCGAAGAGCTATATGCGATGCCGCAGTGGGACCTGATTGCAATCCCAAATCACAAAACTTAAAAGACAATTTGCGAAGGTAAAATGTTAAAACCGCGAAGTGTGATATGCAATGCCACGGTGGGGCTCAATCACAAATCACAGATTTTAGAAAGTAAGTGTAAGGACGAATGTTAAATTAGTCGATATGCGATATGAAGTGATGTAGCAGGGTGACATGGTAGGTGATGTGGTAGGGTGACGTGGTAGGGTGACGTGGCAGGTGACAGAAAGATGATGTATTCGATGACGTGGCAGATGATGTGGCCTTGGCCTGCATATCACACATCGCAATGTTTTAATAAATAAGCACGGAGGTAAGTGTTATAATTGGCAAAGTGCGATGTCCGATGCGGTGGGACCCAATTGCAAATCGCAAGTTTAAATGAATAAGTGTAAAGGTAAAGGCTAGAAACTTTGACATGCGAAGTGCGGTGATTAGCGAGGATGAAATGCGGCTTTAGAAATAAAGTCTATGAGATTTCAAGTCCGGGTAAATGTGTTTTTGCGTTATTTAGTTAGAAAAAGAATTAAAACACAAAAGGAAGGACCCAGGTAGCAAAAGGCTCGTTTTGGGCCCCACCCGTGTGTTATATCATTCAACCTTTAATTGCCCTCCACCTTTCCTCCCTCTTCACTCCTGTCCCTACATCCGACAGGCCTTATCCAGTTTTGGCCTCCCTGCACCATTCGAACTTTATCAGGAGGGGGGGGGGTTGGGGTGGCAGGGGGTCCGGAATGGGCAGTATCCCATACCACCCATCCAGCTACGTGTCACGTTCAAGATTACTCCGCACCCCCCCTGTCCAATACTGCTTAACACCCTCACCCCCCTCCGAAAAATTGTTCCCACTGTCCTCCAAAACCGTTGTCATTGTATCATTATTGCCAATGCCACCATGCCAAATCCTCCATCATGCATCCCCGTCCACCACCCGCCATCCCTCCATGATCGAGAAAATTGGGTTTGAAACTCATTATACGAAGAAATAAGGTGAAACATGACCAGAGGGGCTCAGGTAGAAAAAAGACACCACAGGTCAAGTCAGGCAGCAAAGGGCGTTTCATGCAGACTTGTTATGATTATAACAGTAGAGATTGAAGGGGCATCAAAACACATCAGCACCAGCATCAATAAATGAAAGTAGCCAGCATTGTGCAAATTTGATTACCCAACGCATGTTTTCCTGTAAATCAAAGCTAGATGTCAGAGCCTCCATTGGTTGCCTCTTTGAAACCATCACAGCCACCTTCAGAGCTTACTATTTGATCTTCCGAGGAGCCAATGAAGCATTTGGATCTACGAAGAGTTGTCCAGAATTAATTCTAGAGGCGGTTATTGTCAGTGATGTCTGAATCAAGCATTGCATGGCCACACTTGTAATTTTCTGCTTAATTATAATCAATGAAAGGTTGTTGAATAAGGTAGGGAAACTGACTTAGTTTTAGATAAATATTGCATACCTTAGCAGTATCAGGGGTTGGAAAATTGGACCCTATTGAAGCTCGCATTGTAAGAAGTATTGAAACTTTGTAATTGTTTGAGCTAGGCATCAATAAATAAGATATCGTTCACGGGATTCTTGATCTACGTTAATGGTGATGTTCTTTCTTCTGTATTAATGTTTTCCTCTTTCTTTCATGTTGTGCATCAATTTATCTGATTTCAAAACAGAAAATTTAGATTAAGATTTGCTAAGAGAGCACCTTAATTCTGTCTGTGTTTGTTATCTTAATGTTTTCCTCTGAGACCTGAATGCAGGATTCAAAGACGGTATGCTCTACATTTAAGTGAACCTTAATCTCATTATCCCTTCTCATATTCACACTGCTAGTAAGATCTAGTCTGCATAGTTAGCTTGCCCTGTGAATGCCCTTGAAAAGTTAATGCACACTTCAACCTTTTATGACTCCATAGCCCAATGGACTGAGTCTCACAGCTCCATCTATCCAACCACCCAATCAATCAAAACAAACAACCCCCATCACTGTAACTATCCTAATATCATCAGATAGAATTATCAAGTTAAATCATAAAAAACAGAGAGAGGCCTCTTTGAGTCTAGGAAGGCTAAGTCCTAGACTTCAAAGTGGTTTGATGTTGTCCTCTATCATTTGTTCTTGCCAATCTTACAAATTACGGAGTGATAACAACTACTACACGGGAAACACCAATGGGGAGCCAGTTATATGACATGCATCAACATTAGAGAGCCTAGCTCAATCCAAAACGACATCAGGGAGCTTAGTCTCAACCCAAAACCTCAAGGGTGAGCAAAAACATCTTCAACCCCATATCAAGCAATAGGTGATATATGGGAGCACATCTCAACCCATCCTATTGTTTGTCGATCTTCCCAACAATGACTCTTAAGATTCATGTGGTAGAACACTTGCATCATAATCTGATCTTGGGCGAGATACTCTACTTAACAAAAGGTAAGGATCACATGCCCCCAAGCCTCCTCACCTTGTTGGCCAAATGGGGAGGGACAATCCGAACAAGCCTAGTTTGTAGGTATGATTCCAGCTAGGGTATACTTTGCAAAGACCAAGATACGGGAGATACACGACTTGTCAAAACTGATAAATATCACACATATCCTATGGATGATAGATAGGGGTGATACCATGTTGTCCAGATATCCCTCAACCCCAGGAGCCTGTTAGTTTTTGTAGCATCGGATGTGTTCTAGTCACGAAACTTGGTGGAGAGGCTAGAATACATGAGATATCCGAAACCGAGAAATCGTTTATGGAAATTCCACCTAGAAATGACTTAATTAGGTCATTAACCTATCTTTTAATGTTTCCTAAGTCTAAACTTAGGAAAACTAGTTATGATAATCAAATTAATTAAGTCAATGTCAGAAATATCTAGAAACTCACTTGGATTGAATTCGATATGATCTTGGCCCTTGATTAAGTTTTAATTTTGGCCATTAGTGCTCCAACATAACATTATAAGAAGAAGTTGATGAGCACTTGGAGAAGGCACTTCAACAGTTCGATTTCCTTGGAAAACCGATTTCTATAGAACAGCAGTAGTTGACGAAGAGCCAAAGATTGAAGCAGAGTCAATGAGGGGCAGAGACAATGATCTAAAGGAAATTTTCCAGATCTAGAGAGGCAACAAGAAGGGGTAGAGTTATTCCCAGTGAGGAAGCAACAAGGGACGAGTTATTCCTAGTGAGGCAATGCAGAGGAATGCGCAGTTGCTTCAAAAGAGAAATTTGATTAGGGTGGAGGAAAAATCGATTCAGCTTCCAGAGGTCGGGAAAGTGTTCCAAAGGGCCGACGAATTAGTTTCAGTAAAGACAGGTAAATTGACTTCATCAAAGGTAGTTCTAGGCTTAGATGTCCAAGGATATGCACAAGCATTGCACATAAGCTCGCGCAGAGGGTCGAGGAGGATGATTTTTCTGAAGGAAAGTTGTGTCAAGGTTTCTTGTGGAGGAAGGGAAATTCCATTAGGTAGTTTTGCCCAGATTTACTACTTGTTTGGATTTCCAGTTGGGAATCCATAAATTGTACTCAAATTACATTGTTTCTTAATAATAAAATCCCTCGGATGTTACAAAGTTTGGTTTTTTCGGGGACATTTGTCCAAAAATAATTGTGTTAACTATTGTGTGTGTGTGTGTGTGCTAGTATTTTCTCAGTTTCTTGCGCCATTATTTCCGCGGTTTTATTTGTGAAGGTTGCAATGTGATTTATTAAATATTTTCTATAGCAAATAAACTGTTAAATTAATTAACAATTAGAAAAATTATTTCTAGTTGTTGCAATAGGATTTCAGACTTGAAATTTTCACATGGTACTAGAGCACGAGTGATCAGTCGGGAAGCTCAAAAGCAAAGGAGAGAATTTCATTGTTCAAAGGGAGCAACAGGATGAATTTTTTAGAGGTTATGCAGTAGCCAAACAAGCATGCCAAATTATTGGGGAAAGGGTTCAATTTTCAGTTACAAGAGGCAGAAATTTTGAAGTTTCTTGGGATAGTGATTCCAGAAGTAAGAGGGAACAACAACAACTCATATTTTTTCTAGGTGGATTTATGATTAGACACATATAGTTTTGCAGCAGCAAAATCAATGTCGGTTGGAAGATAAAAGCACACATTGTAGAGGGAAAAATTCTCTCACGGAACTTTGTGTTTCAAAAGTTTGATTTTTTTAGGAAGATTAGCAGTAACAACTAGCAAATTTGCGCATTCCAGAAGGGAGTGTAAGTAGTAGAGCAACAACCAAGCAGAAGGAAAGAGAGAGTTTTCAACTGTATCAGAGATGGCCACAATAGGGCTCAGTGATTGGGATAGGTTGAAGGGAGCATCCAACTATGTCATCTGGAAGGCTAGGATGTCCTTTCTTTTAGATGGATATGGCTTGAAAGCCTACATAGATAATGTGGTGATAGTTCCCCAGGATGTCGATCAACTCAAAGAGTACAGAAAAGAAATAGCGAAGTTGAAGCAGTTGATATTGGATGGAGTTCGAGATCATATAGTCTCACACATAGCTGGAAAAGGGACCGCCAAAGAGATGTGGGATTCTCTCTACACGCTATATCATGGTTCTTCCGAGTAGAGGAAGATGTTTCTCTATGAGAAGCTCAGGAGAATCGGGATGTAGAATGGTGAAGTCATAGATCCCTTCCTCACGAGGATTTAGAAGGTTCAAGATCAACTAGATGTTGTTCGAGAAGCACCCCAACCCACAAATCTTGTATGATTGGCACTAAACGGTGTCTTGGAGGACTGAAAAGTGTTTGTCAAAAGCATATTGGGAAGAGACACTTTGCCAAGATGGTACAAGATGTGGGTCGATTTGCAGTAGGAGTTAAGGTGGGCTCTATTAAAGAGTACCATCAATGGCAGCAACAAAAAGGGATTGAAGAGTGAGGAGGAGAATGTGGCCCTAGCATCTAAGGGTCTCAGTTAGGGGAAGGGGGAGTAGAAGAAGAAGAAGAAGGGCATGTCAAAGGTCAAGTGCTTCATATGTGGTGAGCTTGGTTGCTACAACACGCAGTGTCCTCTCAGGAAGGTGGACAAGATGGAGAAGCAGGACCAGGCAGTAGCATCCGTAGAGATAGACAAGATTTCCTCCAGGCTAGAGGAAGATTTTTCTATGTTCATAGATATGCCTCCAAGAGTGAGGTGGGGTGATTTGGTGTTGTAGTCCTAGGGAGCTCTGGAGGTGGGTAGGTTCCTTGAAGAGTCCACCTCATGGGTCATTACCTAGCTATGGGGTTCCACAGTATTCAGTAGCACGATGGATCAGTGGCAATTGATGCAGTCAAAACTAGAGTGATAGTTGCATACTAGTAGTAGTCATGTGATGAGGAGCGCAGTGAAATGTTGACAACAGAGTAGGAGGCTTAGTGTAGATTTGGCAGCAACGCAGACTCTTCAATGGACAATGTAGTAGCTAGTAGCAGTCAAACACTCGGGTGACAAATGCATTATACTGAACACATTTAATTCAGTATTTTGGATGTTCCTCAGTTGCAACTATTGCAGTTGCAGCAACAACAGATGAGAGGGAGTCAAAATGCAGATGCAGAGTTGGAAACAACATAGCAATGTCAAAAGTAGCACAAATGCATCATTAAATTTTTGCAGTGGTTAGTGGGCAGTGGCAAGTAGTCACAGAGGCCAAACATCAATAGTGTGACAAAGGATGAAACAGAGACAAAGTGTTGTGGCAAGATGTGTAACACTATAATAGAGTCCTCATTAAGAGGGAGTGTTATTTTTTGTAGCATCGAAACTTTCTTAGTCACGAAACATGGTGGAGAGGCTAGAAAACACGAGATCTCCAAAACCCATAAATCATTTCTGGAAATTCCACCTAGAAATGACTTAATTAGATTATTAACCTATTTTTTAATGTTTCCTAAGTCTAAACAAGAAAAATGGTTATTTAATCAAAATTAATTAATTCAAGATGAGAATTCTCTAGAAACTCACTTGGATCAACTCTGATATGATCTTGGCTCTTGATTAAATTTTAATATTGATCCTTGGTGCTCCAACAAAATACTATAAGAAGAAGTCGATGGGCACTTGGAGAAGACACTTCAATAGTCTGATTTCCTTGGCAGATCGATTTCCAGAGAGCAGCAACAGTTGTCAGAGAGTCAGAGATAGAAGTAGGGTCAATGAGGCTATAGGAATATTTCCACATCCGGAGAGTGCATTGCAGAGAGGCAGAAAGAGCCACAGTGAGGCTAACACAAGAGCTTAATAGAAGCCTCTAGAGGGCATTTTGATTTAGTTGGATGAAGGGACATTTTAGGTGCTAGTGGCTGAAATAATTTCCATAGAGCCAAGCCAAAGAATTACAAACCAGTGGCATTCAGTTAGAAGTATATCAGAGGCATTTCCCAGAACAACGTATTTCAGGCTTGTGCAGAGGTTCACGCAGGACCCATGCATAGGTATTTGGGAAGCCAGTTCGATATACTTGATTGAGCCAGGATTGTCTGTGGGGGTGAGAAAATTTTCTCACAATATTTATTCTAGTATTTTTCTCTGTTTGGATTTCCAGTTGGGCATCCATAGATTGTACTCAGAATTCATTGCTGCATAATAATAAAAGCCCTCCGTTGCTATATTATTTTTCCCAAGTTGGGTTTTTCAGGGACATTTGTCCAAAAATAACAGTGTCATTTTATATGTGTGTGTATGTTAGTATTATATTAGTTTCCAGTGCTATTATTTCCGTAGTGTTATTTGTGAAGGTTGTAGTGTGATTAATTTTATATTTGTTGTAGCAAAAAAATTGCTAAATTAATTAACAATTAGAAGAATTAATTCCTTTCGTTTCAATAGGATTTCAGCCTTTAAATTTTCACACAGACCTCAAAAAGAAAGCACACAATATTTCACAACCCAATTTATTAAATTCTCCAATTTATTGAGTTCACAAAAATTCCAGAGATGGTCAGAGCAGGATTGAGATATCACAATAGGTTCGATCTTGTTTCTATTTAACGAGCACTGAAGGAGTTTGCTACAACAGTTATTGTTGTTCCAACATATCCTATCTAGTTTCATGAGTACAGAAGGGATAATTCCAAAGCCAAGAGGATGATTCTTAATGGAGTCAGGGATCACATCATTTCACATATCGCATAAAAGGGAAAAGCAAAAGAGATGTGGGATGTCATCATCAAGTTGTATCAAGATCCGTCGGAGAACCAGAAAATGATCCTAAAAAAAATGAGAATCGTCAAGATGAACAAAGGCGGAGATGTAACCACATATCTCACCAAAATTCAGTCTGTCAGAGATGAACTTGCTGCAATAACAAAGAATCCAACAAACGATGAGCTAGTGCATATAGCACTCAATGGGTTTACCAAGAAATGGTGTACATTCATCCAGGTGGTTTCTAGGTGTGACCAACTTCCAGATTGGGATCGCTTATGGAGTGATTTCACTCAAGTGGATCTGAGACTTAGCTTAGTCGGGGGAACTACTAGCAGTAGTGGCAAGGTAGCAAAGGTGAAGGAGGGATAAGATAATGTCACTCTTGCAAGAAAAGGAGAAGTGAAGAAGGGTCCTAACCATGGATAAGACTCGAAAGGAGAAAATAATAAGAAGGACCTATCAAAGGTCAAAATTTTTTGATGTGGTGAACTTTGTCACTATGTCAGCCAATTTCCTAAGAGGAAGAAGGATAAGAAGGGAAATCAGACAACTGCTTCAGCAGAGATCGAGGATTTTTCTTCCAGACCAGAGGATGAATTGACACTTATAGTGAAAATATCCTTAGGAGGAGGAGCATGACCACTCTAGTATGCTAGATCGGGAAGGGTTTGAGAATGGAGCAGTAAGGAGATATAAATCATAGCCCAAGAGTGCTTGATCAGTAGATAAGATCCAGTTGTTGTGTATATGATTCCTCAGTTGGACCATTACCTTTGCTACAAGAGCGAAAGTATTAAAGTAGCAATGAGATTGAGACTTGCCATTGCAGTGATAAAAATAGAGCAAAGGCATCGACAACATGAAATCAGAGTAGTGCATCGGAAGTACAGATTGGTTCCACTACAACATGTAGTAGGAGAATAAGAGGAGTGCAAAGATAATATGGTGGACAATGATTGCTAGAGGATTTTCTTCACAAATATTTCAAGTTTCTCATTGGTAGAGGGGGATCGATTTTATCTACAGGAGAGGAGTGCAAGTTGCTCCATGGAGCATGCAGTCCCACAAGTAGTGTGAGTTAACTGAGGCAGAGGGAGTTGTTGGGGCAACGAGATACTTTGCTAGTCAGATCAATTTGCAAAGGAGAAGCAATTCCCTATTTGTTCAATTTCCAGTGGAGGCTAAGTTATTTTTCTAGTAGTGTTATTTTTCCAAAGAGGATGTAGTAAATTTCTATTACACAACTACAAAAGTCAATTTAGGGTCTTAGAGTGAGGTTGAATTTATTTGGAGGGACCTAGTAGCTTCCAGGAGGTCTAATCAGCTAGTAGAAGTGAAGGAATAAAATTTACCAGAGGTTTGCTCATTTATGGCAACCCTTTGTATCACAAATATTGGACACCAACATCATGGATCACTTCAGCTACAACATGTTCCCATAGATCACCAAGTTGCATACATACCCATCAAGGTCTTCGGTAAGGCAAAGTTTGTCTTCTTTGAGGATAAGATGGAGTAATGGAGAACACCTTCCTTGCTAAGAGGGAGTGTTAGTTTTTGGTAGTAGCGAAAAGGTGTTCTAGACGATCTCCAAATGGAGAAACACAAAAAATTGTTTCACAAGAAACACCTTAGAAATACCTCAATTACATTAATTTACTAATAATTAAATATTTCCACAGTCTAACTTAGGAAAACTAGTAAATTAAATTAGACTAATTGAGGGAAATCGATTTTTCTCTAGAGACTTCGGAAAAAGTGAGTTGATGGATTCAAGATTATCTTAGCCATTAATTGAGATGTGATCATGGTTGTTGGTTGCCCAATAGAATATTATAAGAGCAAGTCGATGGGGTTTGGAGAAGATACACTAGACAAATGAGACATTTAAGCAGTTTGACTTACCCAACCGCAGTTATTTAGCAAGGGTGCAGTTGAAGCAAAGGGAGATACCGATAGAAGGGTTCAGTAGAGATATGGGAGATGTATTCGAGAGAGGATTTCCACTAGTTTTCTAGAGTCCCAGTGACAAGAAGAAGAGGTTGAAAATAGCTAGTGTGTGTAGTTAGTTTGACAATGGGAATGGTATAGGAGCTCATTTTAGTGGGCCAATGTTGGATCTATCACCCGAAGGTAGATCAAGTGGCCCAAGGAAAGTGTTGGAGGCAGAACAATTTGTAAGAGAGAGATTCTGGAGGATGTACAAATTTCTCGAAGCTAGCAGTGTGCATTTCTGGAAGGCAGTGTGAATAACCAGAAGGAGAGCGAGTTGGTTGGGAGAGGCTAGATAGAGCTGTAGAGGGAGATTGTGAGTCTTCAAACTACTTTTCCAAGGGGAATATTATTTTTCAGATCTTTTCCAATACAGGGCAAGTAGATCATTGTACTCTCAAAACACTGAAGGTTAATTAATAATAAAACCCAAATTTTGTTGCACTGGTTTTCCCTTCAGAGTTTTTCCAGGGACGATTTGTCCAAAAATATTGGTGTGATATTTATTATGTGTGCGCATTATTTTCTCAGTTCCAGTATTTTATTTACTACAACGATTTTTATTTTTGAAGATCGAAGTAATGGGTTGTTCATTATTTGTTGTAAATTAATTTACAAAAGACAAAATAACTGCATAAGTTAGGAGAATAAGATGTAGTAGCTACAATCGTGGAAAATTCACAAAGCATATAAAGGGAAAGGGAAATAAGATGGCTAATGCATTCAATATAAGGGTGCATGGAATGCATGCTATAGCCATAAGGACATGTAAATATGATTTAAAAATAAAAGACTTAAAGGCTTATAATTTATATCAACAATACATGATAATAAATAAAGAGCTGCAACAATGGTAATTTACAACCAAAGTTTAGAAATTATGACCTGAAAGAGGATGGAGTATGTTATCACTCCGCCAAATTCCCAAGGCTAAAAAAGGAATCCCAACAGAGGTAACCACCGACCAAACTTTTAACTTGGTAGCTAGCCCTACCAAGTCGTAGAGGTCTCTCTCCAGAAGGTCACAACTAAGAGGGTTGGAGTAATTATGGTTTTTAGGCTAAGTATTGAGTGCAAAGGTTGTTTTGATTTGATTGGGTTGGGTTTCACTGGATGAGGATATTAGGTCAAGGGAGCTAGAGATTCAATGGGGCAAGGTAGGCATAAGGATCACCACATTAAAGATGATTGTGATGAAATGGTTTTAAGACTGATGAGAAGCAAGGAAGAGCATGGGAGATGTATTCTTCCTAAACAGAGGAAAATGGACAAATTATGATATATTTCCCTAAACAAAGCATGAGCAAGAATGTGTTCTGTCTATTAACTTGAAAGAGATCATATAATAGAAATGTAATGAAAATGAATAAAACACATTAAAACATATGAAACTGAAGGAAAAACAAAGATAAACATCATACCACATGTATCCCAAAAAATAGTTAGAACTCTTCTTTATTAACTAGCCAAAAATGAGTACAATAGTTCCTTGATCAACAAGCTAGCATGTAAATTGATTCCAACCTTTAAAAATGAGTAAAAAATTACATGATATAGGCCTCAAACAACCTCTCACAACCTCAGGGGTCGAATCCCTAAGTTGAGGAGCTGATCCACAATAATCTGAACTAATACCTAGAGTGTAGGGAGGTCCAAGTGACTCCTGCCAAAATTAATTCAAGCTGATTCATTTGACTTAATGATAACTTTTACCCAATAAATCTACCCCTAGGTAAATTATCCATAGCATAATTACATTTACCATCATCAATTACATAGGTAGAAACATGAATTTATGAAGTAAAGTCAAAATTTCAGTGAAAAATCAAAAATATCAGCAAATGTGTCATTTGCGCTCTCACTGTGTCATTTGCGCAGCGCCTTTTTGCAGACCACCTTTGGAGGCCTTTCTGGTGTCCAAATTAGGCCCAGGAGAGCTTGTTGGAAAGCTTATCATGTCTAATTTCCAAATATGCATTTAGTTTTCAGAATGGACTTGATTTGACTTGTAAAAAAATGATTCTCCCAAGACTGGTCAAAACATGCAGAATGAGGGTGAAAAAATGCAAGGTGTTTTTGCAGGAAACTTTTGGAGGCCTTCCTCAAATCAAAATTGAGCTCAAGATAGCTAATTGGAAATCTCTCTCTGTCTAGTTATCATTTGACTCATCAAAAAGGTCATTTGGACACTCCAGCTAGGACAAACATTGGTTTTCCCAAGGTCACTCCAGAAGTGCAGAAAACCTCTTGTAGCACCTGTATTTTTAACATTTATCCCAAACCATGATACATGTGTAAAAATGAAAGGATATTTTCTTCCTTGGCCTATGATGGACACAAAACTCTCTTACGTTTATCAAATTCATCTATGTTTGTTCATAAACATACTTTGAAGCAAAATTGGTCGTATGAGTGGCAAATGATTTGACTCTTGGAATGATTTCTTGAAAAATGATGAGGACATGATGTTTATCAGCTGAAATGACTTCATACTTGCTGATATGACCTCCCTTATGCATCCTCTGCTTAGATGTCTCTGATTCCATAGCAAACCCTAGCTCAGTGGAAGAGGAAATTAGGGTTTGGTTTAGGCAAAACAAAGGATTTAGGACTACCTTGTAGAGGGAGGGGAATGAAGGGGTTAGGGGATGTCTGAATTCTTGGGGAAATTTTGGGGGATAGGGATAGATGTTAGAGAGTAGGGTAAAGTGGAATTTCAAGGATTGTGTGAGGGGAATGGGTCCAAAAGGGCAAAACACAAGCTTAGTCTAGAAAAGTGTCAAATTGTAGCAATAGGCTAGGGCTTGTGGAAAAATGATGATTTTGAGGGATAGGAGTGATGGGAAGTGCTTAGGAAGGTATATTAAGGATAGGGGAAGGTGTAAGAACACCAAGATACAAGTCTTGTTGATGATTTAACCATGGAAGTCATGAAACCAAGAAAAATGTCCTCAAAACCCTAGGAGAGGGAAATGAGTTTTCCAAGCACAACCGAGAGACAAATATGGTAAACACAAAACCACTTACTTGGAAATGATAGTTTGGAACCTGAAATTGTTGAAGACCTTTGACTATTACTACTCCTTCAAAAGATGAATTTGATGGTGAAATGACCAATTTTCATGATTTTGACCCTATGATCTAATGATGGCACAACATGGAAAAATGAGTTGAATGATGACCATGATGACTATGGGACTCTTTCAACAATGAATGACCTGACCATGATGATGTTCATTGACCATGGAGGTGAAAGGAGTAGTAATGATCTCAATACCCTAATCAGTGACCAAATTTTTGCATGACCTATTGGAATGATAAAAAAATTTGAATGAAACCCTAAAATGAATATGAAAAGAGTGATTTTGATCACTGACGGCAGAATGCAAATTCTGACACTAACAGAGTACTCATTTACAAAGGAAAAAATTGTGTCAAATTCTAAGGGGTTGAAAGCTATAGCTCTGAGTGAGATGCACAAGGTACCTTATGTTGGACATCTAGAGCACCAAAAGATAATTTCAGACATACTTTTGGACAAGTATGTTAAAGGAAGTGACCGATTATATAGCCATGTATTTAGAGTTCAAAAACATTAAGTTTGAGAATAGACATCTAGCTAGATTGCTATAACTAATACCCATTCTTGAGTACAAGTGGGAAATTTTTTCAATAAACTTTCTTACAAATTTTCCTAAGACTATGAGGCAACAAGATTCCATCATGGTAGTGGTGGATAATATCGCTAAGGCTACCCTTTTTATTTCAGTATATTCAACACACAAAGAAGAAAATACCATAGAAATATATGTGAAGGAAATTGGCAGGTTGCATGGTGTTGTTGACGGGAAAATCTGTCCGGCCAACAGCAGGGGATCTCCCCGATAAAACTTCCCAATTAGACCTTAAACCGCTTGGAATAGGGATCCCGTCCGGGGTGTGGGTCCGGCTACCGCTGATTTCTCCTTTCTTTGGGTCTCGCTTAAACTCTATAAACCTGTGGATACACACTTAATCGGATGATACAAGACATATGATTGATGCATTAAATGTACATATAACACTATGCATAGCGAGATGAAATAATAAAGCATAAGTGCCGAAGGAAGTGCTGTTAACAACACATCACTGGGGTCATGCTTGTAGGTTGTTCTGACCATAAAAGAAACAATTCTTTATGGCAAAAACACCCTTCACTTCCTGAAAGCTTTAAATGATAACACAAATGATAATAAACAAATCCATTAGCATTCATTAAGAAAGTGAAAAGAACTCAACCATCATTAACATGTATTCAGCAAACTGTCATGCAAATGTGATATAAATTAAAGGTACAGTTCCATTAATCTAAAGATGTTTAGGAACTGAAATATATAATACTCATAGTGCTCATACATGTATCAACATCAGATCCACAAAGGGATTTTTCAAAATGCTTGTAGTCATGCTCAAATTGTATAACCTTGGTAATACAGTGTACTCAGCTCGAGTCCCAAACAAAAGATCTGGCACAAGTTCCCGAAGGAAATATTTATAGAGCAAAGCTTGTCTTTTGGGCTTTCTTGACTTTTTGTCTTCCTGACCGTTGGGCTGCCTTGCGACCCAGTCTATTCTATGACTTGCAACCTGTACCACTGATGCGACCTTGCAACTTGACTAGATCTTGCGACTTGCGACCCTTAGCAATCCGCGACCTGCGACCTTGATAAATTTGTGACCTGCGACCTTCTTGGATTTTGCGACTTCGTGACCCAGTCGTTGGGTCGCTGGGTCGCATCGTCGAGCGTTTGGCATGGAACACGACTCCGCGACCTGGCGACCTGAGGAAATCTGCGACCTGGGGGTTTTATCCCTTCTACATTTCTCTTGTTGAGATAGTCTTAGCTCCCGCCACGTGAACAAGCATTTCTGGGTAAGCGACAAACTTCCTCGTCTAGGTCATCATCATAATCTCCTCATGTTACCTGCGAGTAAGCATATTAGATTAGCCGTGTGTAACTTGCTAAATTAGCCTCACAAATACAAACATTTTATGCATGTTGAGGAAGTAATAAATATATAAAACGTAGATGCATAAAAGGCATATTGACACATAAAATCAGGGGATTTTAATGATTAGCTTGGACCCCTGTATAGTCTTGTTCTGTAGGCAATATATGAACGATTGTGCATATCTACTATGCGTCCATCTACTGTCGCAAAAGAACACTTGAAATTCCAACCGATATCCCCTCCTTCAACAGGCATGTATGGCTAGTCTTTACTTAATATTTTTTAAATGGAGACTACCGAAGCCATGGGAGCTCTCATGCGCTGCTATGTGCTGAGACTGTTAAGTCCCTATATTAATAGTATAGCCCCTTATTATGTTATTGTAGCCCCCCTTATTGTTATTATTGTACCCCTGTAACCCCCATATTGTTATTATTGTGCCCTTAAATTATTATTGTTAGGTCGGCTAGGATTACATTGTGGCCCACTAGGATTACATTATGGCCCCATGGACTCCTATATATAGAAAGGAGGTTTTGTGAATTGTATCATCCAAGAATTGTTCATTTATGTAATGTATTGGAGGTTTCCCCCTCAAAGTGGCTCATTTCTAAGGCGTTTATATCTCTTTTCTTCTCTTTTTGAGTTGGTTACACAACATTTGGTATCAGAGGTTTTGGATTCTAGGGTTTCGCTGCTCCAAACAGGTCATCGTGGCATTTTCGCTATAACTTTTTTTCTACGAAGCTTCAGAAGCTGAAATTTTTAGGGTGCGAAGCAGAAATCCTGAGGAAGTTTGTCTAAAAATTTCAGAGCTTGGTTCGCAATATTTGCGGAGATATCATCTGTGGAAGTCAGGTATTTTTTCAGGCTCCTAAACAGGTCATCGTGGCATTTGCGCTATAATATTTTTTGTACGAAGGTTAAAAGTCTGAAATTCATATGGTGCGAAGCTGAAATCCTGAGGAAATTTGTCAAAAAATTTCAGAGCTTGGTTCGCAATATTTTTGGAGATCTGATCTGTGGAAGATAGTGCTTTTTCAGGCTTCTGAATTTCATCTCAAAGAGGTGATCGTGGGAAAAGTTCAATAACTCTCTCTCTGGAGATTGGATTTGAGTGCCGTCAAAATTGGTCACAAGTACACGGACTGTAGTTTCTTGGCTATCAATTTCAGAGACAAAGGAAAAAACAGTGACACGTGGAAAGTCGTACAAGTTCGCTCTACTAAACCAGTCCAGAATTAGGTCATTGTGGGAGATTGGACACAACTTTGTCTTGGAGAATCCAAATCAGGTCAGACCCGTGGCATTTGAAAGAAGCTTCAGAGGTCCACTACAGGGCTGAATTTCAGATATCGAAGATTTTCAAGCACAAAGATAATACAATTTCAATATCGAGCTCCTCAAAGCTAGTAAAAGGTGTGTATTTTTTTCCGAATTGCATAAGTCTTGTTTGAAGAATCAAGTTGAATTGATTCCAAGGGCATCTTGTAGAATAGATATCAATATTGGATTCTGAAATGGCCCCTAAAAAGAATTCAACACCCATTATGCCCTCAGAAATCTATTCTATGATGCATGAAGTGGAAGAATTGCAGTATGAGATATCAAAATTACGGTACCAAGTGCAACAAATTTCGATCTTACGAAGAGCAACCGAAGCTGAGATAGATGGTTTAAAAGAAGAAATGGAGGCTAAGTTGGAAGGTTTGAAGGATAAAATAATAGCTAATATGGATGATAAATTATTGGAAGATGACATCAAGCATCAACAACAAGTTCTCCAACTCTCAAAGGATAACCTAACTTTGGTGCAGAATCTAATGAAACAACAAGAATATCAACATCACATCGAAAGAAGTTCTGAAGCGGTCACAAAAACAAGAACTCGACAAGTACGATCAATTTCAGAGTATCTCAGCAAGTGGAAGAACTTTCCTATAAAATATTCCACATGGGAGGATGAGAATTTTATACAGAAGCATCAAGAAATAATCAAGCGTTGAGGACAACACTTGTTTGAAGGAGAGGGGCATGTTAAGTCCCTATATTAATAGTATAGCCCTTTATTATGTTAGTGTAGCCCCCCTTATTGTTATTATTGTACCCCTGTAACCCCCATATTGTTATTATTGTGCCCTTACATTATTATTGTTAGGTCGGCTAAGATTACATTGTGGCCCACTAGGATTACATTATGGCCCCATGGACTCCTATATATAGAAAGGAGGTTTTGTAAATTGTATCATCCAAGAATTGTTCATTTATGTAATGTATTGGAGGTTGCCCCCTCGAAGTGGCTCATTTCTAAGGCGTTTATATCTCTTTTCTTCTCTTTTTGAGTTGGTTACACAACAGAGACTGGCTATGATGCACGACCCCCTCAAAGTATTTCAAGGCTGCGACCAGCCTCGCCATAGCTGATTGCTGTCGTCCTTTTAGTTTCACGGAGCCTTATAGAGTGTGTACAAATCCACCCAGCGATATGAAACGCCCAGCTTGACATTATTTGGTCACTGAGCTAGGGCTGCCATGTGTTTTGTGATGCGTTCTCTCAGGCTCACCTGTATCATTACCATTTCGGAGCCAACTACCACATAATCTTTCATTTGAACAATAATGTTCATTTGTTCTTGCGCCTCACTAGTTGGCGCGCTCCCATCCCTTGCCTTCATCATATGGGCATCGGTTCACTGGTTTTAACTTATTTCTTTCACGACACGATGTTAAAGATGCATTGTTCTTCATTTGCAGGGATGCTAGCTTTGTTGCCAAGCACCTTGTAACGTAGTTACATAGCCTAGCCTTGAATTATATGAAGGTGCTGAAACGATTGATACCTTGGTAGGTACTCAGAAGGTGCATCCCATGGACAGTTTTCAAATCGTCCAAGCAATTATCTAAACTTGGTCTGAATCCCTTGGGCGTGAGAAATGCCTTTGAGAGAAGACACCATTCCGAAGCAGGGTCGCATAGTCGGAAACTTTCATGGGTCGCAGCGTCTAGTGGACGCACATTTTGCGACCTTGTGACCTCAGAGAGGTCGCATAGTCGCACTTTGAGTAAGGTCGCACCTCCTGGCTGGTAGCAACTGTTGCAACCCCACGACTTGGGTTGCGGTCGCATAGTCCGCAGGTCGCAGTGGGCATGATCTCCCTTAGATGCATTCACCTACGACTTGGCGACTTGGGTGAGGGTTGCTGTTGACACCAGGAAACAGAGCGGACAACCACATCAGCGAATTTTTGGAAAAGTGAGACCTCATGGCTGGTGAAACTGCAAGTCGCGGACGTGTTATGCAAGAGTCTTGATGCGCGCGTTACTGCGCAGCTACTATTGACTCCACCGTTCTCTTGTTTATAACCTTTTATATGCAGACATGCTCACCATGCGCCATGCTCCCATGTTTCACGATATGAAATCTCTCAGGTGGCCAGTAAGGTGCGTGATTTGTTGGAGAGAGACTTGTGCCACTGCGCTGTCTGGACCCTTCTCTCACTTCCCACGACGGTCGACTGCCAGAATATTTATTACATCTCGATACAAATGACCCCGACCTCCAGCAGGTGACAGTCTACGTCGATGCACCGGAATCACTAGTTGAAATGTTTTGGATTTATGAGGCGTGAAGATTGAGCTCAGAGCAACGTGTCTCGGAGGGTTTCAATTCTTTGGATGGCCACAAGAACGCCTATTATTTTCTTTTCATCCTGGGAGATTCGATGAGAGGCGCCCTTTTTTTGTTTTAATGCCTCCTATTGCCTTTTGAAACGTGTACGTTTTAAACATCGAACCAGATCGTGATTTTCGCCTCCTTGGTCATTTATACATCTCTTTTGGAATGCGCCAGCCCTTCGTTCTATTTTTCATGGCTTGAAATCGCGGCATGCTGAGATGCTGTGGACAAGCTATGCGTTAAAATTTTCCGGTTTTTGTGCATTAACATCAAACGTTACAATATATTTCCAAACTTCTCACCAAAACGGCGGATCGTATCACCATTTCTTTGGCATCCGTTTGGCAAGCTGACTCACCTCCTCCAGCGTTCGTGGCACCCGGCTTGGCATCGGTGGTGAGCTGGATCTGTGATATCACCCATGGCGTATTTAACAATCTACACGTAACCACCATCTAGCGATTAACAAACCCGTGGCATGCGAGGAGCGTCTTTGGTGCTGACACGTCCTTTTGTTAACCTACATTCTTGTTCTTCAACAATATGGTTTAAAACCATAACTGGGCATCATTTAAAACATAGGCTATGGGTTATCGTGATTTTACGACTCCGTCCTTGGTTTGACTGTTATTGCGCTACAGTTATTATACATTGCCATCGTGGCTTTGTTATAACCTTCCGCCCGCATTTCAAACATACATTTTGACCACTAAATATATGCTCCAAATGTTTTACTATAAAATGCGACCACCATATATGTCTGCTCCAAAGACTAGACTTCGGCATAGAAGCATTTGCGCCCATATGTAGTTCTGCTCGATGTTTTAATCGTAAAGTTTGACTGCTATATATATATCTGCTCCAAACATTCACCATAGGTTGAAAACCCGCCATCGAAACATTTGCGCCCATTTGTAACGTTTTTTTTTATATGATTTCGCTCCTCCAATCTTATATGGTTTGGAAACCATATTGTTCTTGCACCGCTTAAAACATGGTTATAGATTGTCATATATCGCACCATAGTTATTATAACATGCCACTATAGGTTTGTCATAACACTCTGCTCCATGTCTTAAACATAAATTTTGATCACTATATCCGCCATAGAAATATTTAAGCCCATTTGTAATGTTTTTTCATACAGTTCTGATCCACCATCTCATATGGTTTTGAAACCATATTATTTTTTATCTTTTTCGTGCCTTGGTTTAATTATATAATGCTTAAAACCGCAACCTTGGTCCTCATATTTGCCCACCATGTAGCTCGAGGTTAATAGCTATTGTTTTCCAAAGGTGTGGTTGACATTTGAAATTTTGTCGTTGGCTTGCCAACACCAACATGTGTGCTTTCGCACTGCTGCTCGGCACAAAAACGCCTTGAATGAGATTGTCATTCTCTAGGGAAAACTTCAGAGTCCACTTTGTTCACCGGGCTATACTTCAGGCTAGACTTGTCGAAGTGGTGAAATATGTTCCTTTGTGTGCACACATCGACATTGAGCTGGTATTGTGCAGGATCTTCAAAACTTATTTTAAGGTGAGATATCCGCCATCTCAGAAAATACTCCATCCGGTCCCTATGTAAACTTAGATCATAGAAAATGCTTCTGATTTATGTGAGATGGCATCCGGTACGGACATTTCCAAATGGAGCATTTCTAAGTATCTGGTGTGCGCTAGTGAAGAAAGCCTTTTGCATCAGTGACATAAAAGGTTCTTTCTCTGATAAACATGTATCACACCATCCTCCTTTTAACATTACCAGTCACTTGCTCCTCCTCCTCCGCTGTTTCGCAACTTTGGCTTTGTTGTTGAGCTGAATTTTATTTCCCTTGATGTCGTGACAAAATTGAGGAGTTTATCAATCGTGGGATTCACCTGTGTAAAACATCATAACATTAATTAGTTCGCAGTTATTCTTTGCGGGTGGTGCCCCTAGATAAATTATATGAGACCAACGAGCTTAAGAGAAGTACTCAAACACATGCTTAATGACCAATGGCGAGGGGGGTTGCTAATGGACATCCTCAATGCATCGAAAGGTTCCTATTCGAGTGTATGTTGGATGATCCCTCCCACATATGGCGTGATTGCAGTAACATCATCTGATCATGATGGTGAGAAAGATCATGAGGGGTTGGGGATAGGTCGTTGGGATGTCACTGACTGCAGGTCGATTGAAAGACTTTAACGACTAAGCGACCAGAGGGGGACCTGAAATTTCGAATATACCCAAAATTTTGGGTGGTGTTGTTGCAGCTACAACAGGTGTGGATAAGGAAATTATTACAGACGGGGATCTGAAGTTTACATCAAACTTCTGGAGATATTTATTCAAGGTACTTGGAACCAATTTGAACTTGAGTACAAGTGGGAAATTGTTTCAATAAACTTTCTTACAAATTTTCCTAAGACTATGAGGCAACAAAATTCCATCATGGTAGTGGTGGATAATATCGCTAAGGCTACCCTTTTTATTTCAGTAGATTCAACACACAAGGAAGAAAATACCATAGAAATATATGTGAAGGAAATTGGCAGGTTGCATGGTGTGGATAAGGAAATTATTACAGACGGGGATCTGAAGTTTACATCAAACTTCTGGAGATATTTATTCAAGGTACTTGGAACCAATTTGAACTTGAGTACAACATATCATCCAAAGTCATATGGGAAAATAGAGAAGGTAAATTAATGATTAAAGATATGTTGATGATGTATGTGATGGAAAAACCATAAAAATGGGAAGATTATTTTCACTTGTTGGAGTTTGCATATAACAATGTGTTTCATGTGAAAATTACTCAATCAGAACCACTGCTGCAACAAACTGATATTACTTCTCCTAATTGATAAATTATACAAGTTATTTACTGTGTTCTACAAGTAAATACTGAATCAAATACAACGGAAACCTTCACTAATTAAATTAAATGTGGAAGACAAGTACTGAGCAAGAAGAAAATCAAACACATATATGACACCATTGTTTTTGGAACAATGTCCCAGGAAAAACCCAATGCGGGAAAATTGATGTAGCAGATTAGGGTTTGTATTATTAAGCAGTAGTTCTGAATACAATCTAGGATGCCTTACTAGCCATGCATACAGAGAAAATTACTTACAGAGAATTAGTGAGAAAATGTCATCACACTAACACTGGAGAACCGACACTGACCAAACCCTGAACTGATGAGCCCCACACTGGCTCTGCGTTGTCTCTACGCAAATCTACATCACTCTGGCTGGGGACTGTGTCACTCCCTTTGGCTGGTATTTCTGCTAGTTGGATATTGATCTTCTGCCCCTCTGGTCTCACACCCCGACACTCTAGCACTGGATCTAACTGATCCTCAGCAAAAATATGGATCCCTTCATAGGATCAACTCTACCTCTATGTGGCTCTACGCTTCCTAACATAGCCCCTACGTTGCCTCTTATGTGTCCCCCTCTTTGTCTTCTCTGCGATGTATTCCCGACTCAAGAAAGAATTTCAGCTAGAACTATCTCTGCCCCTCACTACAAGAATCAACTCGATGATAGCTATGGTTCCTCTGCACTGCTCACCTAGAAATCGGTCTCTAGAATCTCTCTTGATGTGTTTTCCAAATTCCCATCGAAGTCCTTATAATCTTCTTGTTGGATAACCAACAACGCAGATTAAAACATAATCAACGACTTAAATCATATTGACTTGATCTCTGTCTTTTTCTAGAAGATTCACACCCAGATCTATTAATATACTCTAATTATTTTAATTCTCTAAGTTTAGACTTAGGCTCTTATTAAAAATAATTAATTATTTTAATAAAAGCCTCTCCGGGTGGAATTTCCCAAAACGCTTTCTGGGTATTTTGGAATACATGTGTCCAAGCCTCCCTGCAAAATATGAGATTTAGAGCACATCTAATGCTACCAGAAATCAACACTCCCTCTTAGTAAGGAATGTGCTCTAGTATTGCATCCTGCTGAAGCACAACACTGACTATGTAACATTTCCCTCTACGGTGCTGATGTCTAACAATTTTGCCCACCAACTACTGTGTTTTTGCATCTCTGCTATTGCTAACCCTGCATGTTGCTGCCAACCGCAACTCTGTTGCTGCTGCAACAGAAAAACATCCAAAATACCGAACTAAGTGTTTAGTATGATGCATATAATACTGAAGATATGACTGTTTCTAGTCTCTGCGCTAACCCTTTGAAGCTCTGTGCTACTGCTGACTTTGCACTGCTGCCAAATTTGCTCTGCGCCGCTCAGTCTCTGATGCTCCTAGCCACTTGATTGTCACTCTGGCACTCCTCTGCACCAACTAACACTTGTCCATCATGCTACTTCTGATATGGGCTCCTGTATCAAGGTATTGATCCATGAGGTGGACTCGTCAAGGATCCTGCCCAACCACATCTCTTTTTAAACTATAGTTCTAAATCACCCCAATGTTCCCCTGGAGATATGTGAGCAATCATAGTAAACTGTTCCTCCTTGATCCTTGCGGTAGCAGCCTACGGATCATGTTTCTCATCTTTGTCCTTCTTCTTGAGAGGACACTTCATAGTGTAGTGACCAATTCACCACACTAGAAACACTTGATCTTTGAGACGTCCTTTTTCTGCCTCCGCTGCTCCTGCTGCCTCTTAGATGCAAGGGTTGCATTATCTTCCTCCTCCTTGGGCTTTGACCCACAACTGTTGTTGCCATCAAGTTTACTCTTGATCATGTCTCGCCTCATCTGTTCCTGCTGAAGAGCGACCCACATCAATTCCCAATTAGGAAACCTTTCTCTGCCTAGTATGCTCTGGATAAAGACATGCCAATCTTTTGGTACCGAGTTCAAGGCCATTCTAACCATCTTGGTTGCTTGAGGCACAGCTCCTACAACTTCCAGCTGATCTCGACTTTCTTGAAGCTTCGCAAGAAACTGATCAATGTGTTCTCCCTTATGAATCCTTGTAGATTGCATATTCTCCTGCAAGAACATCTTTCGCAGTTCGGAAGATCCCTGATATAGCATCTCCAAGGCATCCCATAGCTCCTTCGCAATCCCTTTGCCATCGATGTGACATATTATGTGATCCTTCACTCCGTCGAGGATCAACTGCTTGGCCTTCGCCATATTCTTCTTGTAAGCTTTCAACAGATCTGCATCTGTGGGCACAACTACCACATTTTCAATGAAGGACTTGAGTTCATGCTCGTCTAGAAGACACTTGATCCTTGTCTGCCATATCACATAGTTGGAGGCTCCATCTAACCAATCTTGATCACAAAGCCCATTGGATGCCATCTCACCCAAACAAATGTCGAATGTTGCCTCTAACGCTCTGTGCAACTGGCTCTATGCACTCCCTGCTGGAGCTAGCCAAATAAATCTCGATTACGCTAAAGCTTCTACATAGGAAATTATAATTTCTTAGGCAAGAAATTCCCTAAGGTCAGAATTCCCTCAGTATGCTTCTTCTTCCTTCTTCTAACGCTTTCTGCAGTAGCAATTGCTGCAACAAAATATTGTGCCACACCAGAAAACTACTCTGTGTTGAATCTACTGTGCTACTCCCTCTGTCGCTGACAAATCACCAACTGGAAAGTCTTACCTCTCTGTCAACTCATTCAAAGAGAGAATTCCTCGCAAATCTTGCCCTCTTGGATTGGATTGCACAATACCTTGGGTATTGGATCTGCTGCGTACGCAGCTATTCAACCTCCCTCTTCTTCTTCAATGGTGAACTCTTCTGATCTACTCTCTTGCTTCACCTATGCTCTGATACCATGTGAAAATTCCTCAATCGGAACCCCTACTGCAGCAAACTGATATTACTTCTCCTACTTGATAAATTATACAAGTTATTTATTGTGTTCTACAAGTAAATACTGAAGCAAATACAACTGTAGCCTTCACTAATTAAATGAAATGTGGAAGAAAAGTATTGAGCAAGAAGAAAATCAAACACACATATGACACCGTTGTTTTTGGACCAATGTCCCCGAAAAAAACCAATGCGGGAAAACCGGTGCATCAGATGAGGGTTTGTATTATTAAGTAGTAGTTTTGAATACAATCTAGGATGCCTTATTGGTCATCCATACAATTAAAATCACTGATAGAGAATTAGTCAGAAAATGTCCACACACTAACATTGGTGATCTGAAACTGGCCAAACCCCGAACTAATGAGCCCCACGCTGCCTCTGCGTTGTCTCTGCACAACCTCTGCCAGATCTACATCACTCTGGCTGGGGACTGCATCACTCCCTTTGGCTGGTCTTTCTGTTGGTTGGATATTGATCTTATGCCCCTTTGGTCTCACACCCCGACACTTTGGCATTGGATCTGACTGATTCTCAACAAAAATAAGGATCCCTTCAGAGGCTTAGTGATGCCTCTGCGTGGCTGTACGCTACCCAGCGCAGCCCCTACATTGCCTCTTCTGCGTCCTCCTCTCTACTTTATCTGGGATGTATTCCCGACTCAGGAAAGAATTCCAACCGAAACTATATTTGCCCCTCACTGCAAGAATAAACTCCATGATCTCTCCAGCTGCTCTGCGTTGCTCACTTGAGAAATCAATCTCTAGACTCTCTCTCAATGTGTTTTCCAAATGCCCATTGAAGTCCTTATAACATTCTCGTTGGATAACCAACGACCCAGATTAAAACATAATTGATGGCTTAGATCATATTGGTTCGATCTCCGTATTTTTCTAGAAGATTCACACCCAGTCCTATTAATATAGTTTAATTATTTTAATTCCCTAGGTTTAAACTTAGGTTCCTATTAAAAATAATTAATTTTTTTAATAAAACCCTCTCTGAGTGGAATTTCCCAAAACACTTTCTGGGTATTTTGGAATACATGTGTCCAGGCCTCCCTGCAAAATTTGAGACTTAGAGCACTTCTGATGCTACCAGAAATCAACATTTCAAGCATATTTGAAGATTAGTCCATTTGAGGTTGTGTATGGTAGAAAATGCAACACACATATGAGTTGGGAAAATCTAGTGGACAGGGCCATGTTGGGCCATATTTTCTTAGAGAATTGGAAGAGAAAGTGGGGAAATCAAATAGAAGATACAAGTTTCCCAAGATAGGTAGAAAATTTATGCAGATAAAAACATGATAAACAAGGAATTGAAATTTGGTGACCATGTTTTCCTAAAAGTAAAAGCTAAGAAGAGTTCATTAAGATTGGAAAGTTGTCCAAAGTTGGTAGCTAGATTTTTCAAATCATTTGAAATCGTTAAGAGGATTGACCCAATTGCATATAGGACTGCATTGCTAGCATCCATACATATTCATAATGTGATTCATTTTCATTACTTTAAAATTATGTTTTGAAGTTAATAATGTAATTGAATTGAAGTGGAGTCTAAGGGAGACTTCTAAGATCAGCCAGTAGACATTTTTTGACTAGAAGGTCAAGGTACTCCATAATCAAGCCATTGTCCTAGTTAAGGTGCAATCCACACACCCACCATGTTGCATAATGTTTTATCTAGGACCTCGCTCTACAAAAGGAAGGATCATCTAGAGGATGGGCATATAGTGGATTGGACTGAGATTCAATCATCTATTGCTGCTAAGGATGGAAAAGCATACTGGTTAGGAACAAGAATCAAAGGAATGGAAGCAAATAGAGAATATAGCTAGATTTTATTTACCAGAGGAAGTACCCATGTAGCATGCGATGCCATGCAAGCTACCAAGGAAAGAATGGAGCGGAAATTGAAGGATCAAAAATATTGAAAAGGTAAATTTTCCCAAGGATGGGAAAACTTCTAAGCAAGGGGTATGATGGGCCCTTGAATTGTATATTTAAAAGCCTATCTATAATCTTTATCATCTCAAAACAACATGCATTTCCGACCTTGATTATTATGCATTTTTCTACTTTACATGTTATTCCTTATGTTGAGTGTGTGCTTATGATATTTAAACAAACTAATGACTTGTGTGAACCTTGGAAACATTGACATTCTAATTTGGACAAGTTTTTAGAATACCAACAAGCTCCTTCAGTATCCCCCCAATAGACTACCATGAAGATTGGGGTTGTGCCCCCTCAGATGTCAATATACATCTAGAACATCACTAAAAAATCGGATCTATTAGTGGTTATACAAGAGGTGGTTGCGTAGAAAGCCTTATGGAACTAGTTACCATGACTATGGATTTCTCGAGGGAAAAGTATCCCTCCTATTGAGGATGTTTCTCCCTCAACATTTTGTATAAGAGGGGGAACTCGAACTAGTGAAAGAGGTATTTCTTGAGACAAAAGAATCATATTGTTAATTTGCAAACGTGTAGCCTTGAATTTCAATTTATGTAATGGAAACCTACATGAATGAAAAGACAAATCCTTTTTGCATGTATTTTGTGTTGATTTTATTTAACATTCCTGAGCACCTGCGCGGGGGGGGGGGGGCTGGCCATAAGCACATTGGAACCCTTATTTTACTTTATGTACTTTACTTTCACATGTTTCCTTAAGCTATTACCGTTTCTATTTAATATACACTGGCATTAGTATATTTTCATGTCCCTGTAGATGTTTATACCATATAGTATGAGATTTCTTAGTTGTTGAGTGATGGTTATAGTTTCTATGAGTTAGAATTAGCTTCATTCAATTGATTTCATATTTCTTTCATTATATTGTTGTTCTTATATCATTTTTGGAGTTTCCTATTGAGTTATAGGTCTTCTTGTAGAATTACAAAATTTTCCTATAGAACACACTTGAGAGCTTTGTTTTTGCATCATTTCTTGAGATTTCATGTTGGTTATCTACAAAGTACATTAGTTAGTCAATTTAGCATGATTAAGTGAATGAGGAAGAATTGAAGAAGTTGTCACAACTACAAGATTTTCGATAGGATCACAGATTTCCTTATTTCTATTTAGCTCAATGGTTTGATTTACTTTTCTGCAGTAGTAGGATAGAATTGATTTCCTTGCAACATAGTGTAGTTCTTTGATTGCAATTAGTATAGTTTTCTTGCAAATTTACTTTCCAACAATTTCATTTCTGTAACCTTATTTCCTTTATTTTATGCAACCTTATTTATGCATTTTTAATTCCAATACTTTGATTCTATATTCTCACCTTCTGCTATGCTAGAGCAATTGAAGTGACTATCTTGTTCACTTTCTGCTAGCATGACCACCATGTTCACTTGAACAATAAAGTAATTTTTTGCATCAATTAGTTTGCATTAAGAGAAAAGAAAAATTTGTGAATTACATATACAATGCACAATACGTTTCTAAGTCTGCAGGAAGCTCGGGTTGACATATTAAAGTTGAGACCGCTAGGACAATAACATTGTTGGTGGAATACTAAGTGCCATCAAAATTTGTGAGTCCCTGTAGCCCAACGATAAGGGCCATGTCTTATTTATTTGAACATATTTTAAATATTTTCCACCATTCAAATTTTTAAGATGATCTACAGTTTCTTTAAGCTTCAATTTATTTGCTAGATCACTATACTCAAGTTTATATGCTAACCCTTGCATTATTTTTTTACAACTCAAATCCAACAATACATATCATCTTTCATTTCAATTGGGTTTCAAGGAATGTTAAATTATGTTTTTTGTAGGTAGGTAGGTCTAATCTATTATATTATAGCACAAATATACATAGATACAATACAAATCAAAAAATCTTCCAAACTAGCTTTTTTAACAAAAAACCAAGCTAGTTGGAGGGAATTGGGAATAAACCCAAATAGTTTGTGAGTCCAAAGGAACCATCTAAAAACAAAATAAATGAATTGGGCCTACCTCAAGGAAGCTAGGCTATAACAGTTATTCAAGTTGCATAATATCACATAATTTTCAAAATTGAATTGATCCACTCATAGAGAAACCAAAAATAGGCTATTTAATAAACAATAGTAGCAAAATGAAAAAAAAAATAGCTCATCCAAACTGAGCTAATGATCATGGTTGGAGGAACTTGGGACGTATCCTTCATCATTTCCCTTGTGCATTGGATTGTGAGAGGTGCATCCAAAAATGCACCTATTGGAATTATTTGCAAAGTGTTCCCATTCTTGTGAATGAGCCAAGAATAGAGAGCAACCAACAAATGATTCTATTATTCCAAGGTTTCGAGGTGTGATCAAGATGGATATTGGTGGTCACACGCCTATTCCACTTGGGGCCCCACCATTGTCTCTTTCAGTTTTTTAGTTTCGCACAACTTACTATTTTTAGTAGTTTTTCGGGTCCTGAACTTCCAGAGCCGTTTTGAGGCCCTAAACGACATTTTTTGGGAAAACCGGGAGCAACATGAGTCCATGGACTGATGTTGCTCACTCAAAATTTGTAGTCCTCGGATAAATCTTTCTAACGAGGTGTGGTTCGCGTCAAACGAAGATCGTATGCCAAAGTTACGTCCCTGGGAAGTTGAAACACCAATTTACCCAAACGGGGCCCATAGTTTTGGCGCTTCATCTCCTAGGGTTAGGGTTTTGGATGTTTAGGGTTTTCCATTGTTTCTAAATAATAAATAGGCCCTCGAGTCTCATTGTAACTCAGTTCAGAGGCCTGTAGCCGCCACATCTCTTCTCAAAGATAGCTACCAGCACCCTAGCTAGTTTATTTCCATTATGTCTATAAGAAAATTTCAGTTCTTTGATACTAATGAAATGAAGTGATTTGTCCGCTGCATCTTTGTATTTATGGTTATATTTTTATTCTGTTGCATTCCTGCATAAATCTGGATCAGTGATATTAGAGCGGTTTGAGTTTTCTCGATCCTTCTTTGCATGTCCCCAACGAGGTCAGGGTATAAGGAGTTAGGGCTCGATCTGGTGGAACCTTTGCAAGATCAGCCTCGCAATTCCCGACAAATGCCCATGGGGGACGAAAAGAAAGATGAGGGAGCAGGAGATCCTATCAAAATATTGCTCGAAGAGGCCCTCGAAAAACAAAGGAATGCGATGATGGATAACTTTGCCTAGATCCTTCAACGACTGCCCACCGGTGGTGCATCTACATCCAGTAGCCACTCTGGAGGTGCGACTCCTTTTAAGGTACAAGTAAATTTTGACATTCCCATATTTGAGGGTCAAATAGATGCAGATGCCGTAGATAGATGGTTGAATCTATTAGAAGAATATTTCTCGGTTCATGACTTTTCCAACCAGGAGAAGATTATTTTTTCACTCCTCAAAGCTACCCCCCATGTCAAGGACTGGTGGGAAACCTACTGTGAGAACAAGGACCAGACAGAACCCTCTTTGTTCTCGGCCGTACCAACTTGGAATTCTTTCCGAGACGCCATCAAGGAACAATACTATCCGGTGGGGAGCTATGAGGACAAGTACATACAATGGACCATGCTGCGACAACAAAGGGATCAAGATGTGCATGAGCTGATGAATCTCTTCCATACCCTGCGCACAAATTTGGGTATCAAAGATTCAGAGAAACATCTGGTGGTAAAGTATCGCAGTTTTTTGCACAGATACATTCAGGAAGAAATGGAGTTCCTCAACATCTCCTCGCTTGGTACGACATACCGGTATGTTGCCAAGATTGAGCAGAAATTCAAACAGAAGAAGCGAGACTTTGGATTTACGAATCAAAAGCAAAGGAAAGGTGCTCCCAAACCGCAGAACAAAGGACAGAGCCAAGGCATGGCGGCTCAAGACAACCTATCGAAGCCACAAGCAAAGAACAACACCACAAAGCCAAAGGAGGACACAGGAAAGTGGTGTGAGTTCCATAAGAGCTCCACTCACAACACAAGTGAGTGTCGCGCCAAGCAGTCGCTAGTGGTCGAGATGAGGGCTTCTGATTCAGATGCATGCTCTGACTCTGAATCAGAACCTGACAAGGGGAATGAAAAAGGGAAACAGATTATTGATAAGGAGCCCAATGCCACTGTTGCCACTACAAAGATCCAGAAGGAGGAACCGGAAGATCCAGAGGAGGAGGAACGTCCCTTCCACTCCCAGATGTGGGTAAAGGGCTCCTTGGTACAGTTCATTGTCGACAATGGGAGCCAAAAGAACCTCATTTCAGCAGACGTCGTGAAGCGGTTGGGCTTGTCGACCACAGCCCACCCACATCCATACACCATCAGGTGGCTTCACCAAGGACGAGATCTCTGCGTCAGCCAGCAGTGCCACCTTCCCTATAGCATCAAGCCCTTCACGGATGAGGTATTATGTGACATTGCTCCTATTGATGTTTCTGATGTATTATTAGGACAACCATACTTGTGGAAGTGTCATGCTGTGTATGAGTCTTGGCTTCGCGTTGTTATTGTTACCTTGGGAAATAAGTTGTACAGGATACCAGAGGTACCACCTCCTGCCACTCTCTCTTTGGTTACTGCAAAACAATGCAGTAAGCTCATCTCCCAACCAGGGAATTCATTTTCCTGATGATCCGCCCCCAGGGCAAGAAGAAGATTGTGGCCATGACCTCCAAACAGGGCTCTCCTCTGACAACAACAAATGGACAAGGTCGTGGAAGAGTACGAGGACATCTTCACCTCACCCACAGGGGTTCCTCTGCACTGTCAAGTCAAGTACCCGATTGATCTGACCCCAGGTGCGTCGCTACCCAATGGACCGATCTATCGGCACTCTGTTCTGGAGAACGATGAAATCAAGAGGCAAATTCGGGAGCTACTGCAGAAAGGTCACATCCGACCAAGTTCATCGCCCTGTGGGAGCCCGATCGTTTTGGTACAGAAGAAGGATGGGACGTGGAGACTCTGTATTGACTATCGAGCGCTGAACAAGATCACTGTTCAGATTGTTGATCCTGATGTTGACCTTGGATAACTCAAAGTGATATCTTCAGCCAAGATGAAGACTTAGCGAAGTCTGGGTATCACCAGGTACCAATTGAACCCTCTGATGTGTGGAAGACTGCCTTCAAAGCCAAGGAAGGCCTTTTCGAATGGCTGGTCATGCCTTTCGGGTTGACGAATGCTCCCGCCACCTTCATGAGGATGATGGATGACATCTTGCGGCCATTCACCAACTCATTTGTAGTGGTGTACTTGGATGATATTCTGATATTCAGCCAGACTTGGGAAGAGCACCTTCACCACATCCGACAAGTCCTCCAAACCCTGCGGCAACACAAGTTGTGTGCCAATTTGGAGAAGTGCACTTTTGGCATGACCCAGGTTCAATATCTGGGATACATTATTGATGAAAGGGGGGTGCATGTGGATCCAGCCAAGATCCAAGTCATTCGGGTTTGGCCAGCCCCAACCACTATAACAGAGCTTCGCAGCTTTCTGGGTCTTGCTAATTTCTACCGGAGGTTCGTGTTGGGATTCTTTCATATCACTTGGCCCTTGAGTCAAGTCACCAAGGGAGGAGCGAGAGAAAAATTCTTGCTAGTTTTGGAATCACCCTCTCACCCTGAGAAGACGTTTGGAGATGAAAAGTACTACTCCCCAATTACCCCAGTGCTCTTATTAGTTTACAGCAACCATTTTAGGGTGAGGGATACACTCAGCCCTATATATGGCGGTTCTATCTATAGGTAATCAGTGGCATATCACGATTGACACATTAATCGGCCACAGTTTACACGTATCCCCACCTTAAATAGAAATGTATTCCATTGTGCAAGCTTGACAATAATGGAAGCATTAAATTTTGGGTAAGGAAACAATCGTCCACACAGACCACCGACCCCTGCAGTTCATCCAGACACAAGGGAAGTTGCAGAATGATCGCCATCAGAAGTGGTCCACATATCTGCAACAATTTCATTTGAACATCAAGTACAAGAAGGGTAGCACCAATAATGTTGCAGACTGCCTAAGCCGACCACCGATCGTGGCGCTCACCACCGTTCTCAACTCTTGTGGGCACGAGACTTCTGATTGGCCGCTTCTCTATGAGAGTGACCCAGAATTCGGCCACACTTACAAGGCACTCTTGGGGGGCACGCAAGTTCCAAATTTTCACCTCCAAGATGCACTTTTATGTCACCTGGGACACCTTTGTGTTCCCTCAAGCGAGCGTGCCAAGATGATATGGGAAGCACACTACAGTCGAGTCGCTGGGCATTTCGGGGTCGAGAAAACAGTAGCAATACTACATAAGTATTTCTATTGGCCGAACCTTCGAAAGGATGTCGGGAAGCACATCAGATCCTGCACTGCTTGTGCCATTGCCAAACCGACCATCAAGAAGCAAGGTCTATATACTCCTCTACCTACCCCTAGTCGACCTTGGGAATCCATCTCCATGGATTACATGTCGGGCCTGCCTTCTACTAAGCAGGGAAATGACTGTGTTTTTGTGGTCGTCGACAGATTCTCGAAGATGGCCATTATGGCGACCTGCAAGAAGAATATCACAGCAGAAGCCACTGCTAAACTCTTCTTTGAACGAGTGTGGGTGCACTTTGGGATCCCACAGTCTATCATATTAGATCGGGATAGCAGGTTCCTCAGCACATTTTGGTCCAGCCTCTGGTCGATGTTGGATACCAAACTCACCAAGTCCACAGCTTTCCATCCCCAAACAGATGGCCAGACAGAGGTCGTCAACAGAATGATTGTACACATTCTGCGCATGTACAATTCAAGCAATCTGCACATCGATAGAAAGCCTCTATATTTTAGCCTGAATTATAGCCGGGCTCTCCACCCAAACCGTGACCCGGCCTTTCAAGTGGGCTTGGGATTCCGGCCACTATGTCCCATTGACATAGCCATTCCCTTTTCATTTCTCGGGCCGGTCGGCTCCATGTCCGTGGATTTTGACCAACAAATAAGCTTCATCCCAGGCATTCCTTTATATGTGAGTTCATGTATATTAGTCAGGCTAATGCTAAGTACCATGGTATGCATGAATCAACATTGAGGTGCCTTACACACAACCTTCAGGGTGGGCGACAAAGTGGCGGCCATTTGAAGGCGCTCTTTTGGACCCTACCACGCTTTGTTTGCTTGGCTACGTACGGGTGGTATGCCATCACCAGGCTGTAGGGAACAAATGCCTTTGACAATGCTCACCATTCTTTGTTCCTTTTGGTATTCAGTGGTGCCCAGCCAATTCTTACTTCCCACCTCTTGGACACCTCCGACTTCTTGAGTGCTCACCCATTCCCAACGGAGTTAAACCTAGACTATATGGAACAGGCCACCACAGATTGTATCATGGACATACAAATCAATAGCACTCACCAACAGAAAATCCAACTGTATCGGGTTGTCAAAGCTGGCCAACTCCTGCACCAAGGAAAGTGGTTCACCAGGGACCAAGTTCAGCAAAAGTTTCCTCATCTCATGGAAGAACTTAACGCAATGGGGACCATTGCTTCCTAAGGGGGGAGGAATGATCCAGGTGGATATTGGTGGTCATCCACCTATTCCACTTGGGGCCCCACCATTGTCTCTTTCAGTTTTTCAGTTTCGGCACAACTTACTATTTTTAGCAGTTTTCTGGTCCTGAACTTTCGGAGCCATTTTGAGGCCCTAAACAAAGTTTTTTAGGAAAACCAGGAGAAACATCGGTCCATAGACCGATGTGGACCGATGTTGCTCACTCAAAATTTGTAGTCCTCGGATAGATCTTTGTAACAAGGTATGGTTCGCGTCAAACGGAGATAGTATGCCAAAGTTACATCCTTGGGAAGTTGAAACACCAATTTACCCAAACGGGGCCCATAGTTTTGGCGCTTCATCTCCTAGGGTTAGGGTTTTGGATTTTTAGGGTTTTTCATTGTTTCTAAATAATAAATAGGCCCTCGAGCCTCATTGTAACTCAGTTCAGAGGCCTGTAGCCGCCACATCTCTTCTTAGAGATAGCGACCAGCGCCCTAGCTAGTTTATTTCCATTCTGTCTGTAAGCAAATTTCAGTTCTTTGATATTAATGAAATGAAGTGATTTTTCTGCTGCATCTTTGTATTTATGGTTATATGTTTATTCTGTTGTGTTCCTGCATAAATCCGGATCAAGGTGACAACGATTCTTGTGGTGGGAGGTATCTTTGGAAAATAGAGACCAACCTACAAAAGCTTTGGTGTGCCAACATAGATCTACTGTCCTAGCATATTTTATGTCCCTGGTGTGACTAAAGTCCAAGTCAAGGTTGAAGGTAACAACGAAGGGGTCAATAGTCATTTCTTTAGTGGAATCCCAATGAAGCTTGGCATTTTTCTCACATGCATTAACCGAATTCTAAATATCGGGTGAAGTCATGTTCCTATAAGGCTTTAACTTAGACTCAACATCTTGTTGTGCCTTACTTTTATGCTAGAGACAATTTTTAAGGGCTTTATACTTACTAGTGATTCTTACAGCCATTTGTCGCAAATTTGAAAGCAGTGCCCAATTACCATAATTGCTAAGTAAAAATCAAGTTATCATGCTATTCTCTTGATGCCAATGATCAAAATAAAGAACTAGCTACAATCCTTAACAACTATATAATTTAGAGCAATGATTCAACATGATAATCCATGTTTGGAAAATGTTTATGGCATCTGTCTTTCACATGCTCTTCCCTTGCACAGTCACCAATATTTCATAAAACATTCCACCTCAAGTGAGGTTTTTCCTAGAGCTAACTCATATCTTATATGATTCATTAAGTTGGGTTTGCACCGTGAGTGGGGAGACGTGGCAACTTGCATGCCCCCCAGGCTGCTGATCCATGCTAGTTGCTCTTTGTGCACAATGGACAACCATTACAAGAAAGGAAGGTCAAATTGTTTAATAGCGCCTTAAAATTTTTATTTCTTGATTAATCACATAAAATATTTTTCACTAACCCTCACTTAACCCCTTAGTCAAATCATTTAATAACTTGGTTCAATTTCGAAGCTTTTGGTGGAAGTACGATCGTTCTTTGGTTTTATACTTGTCACTTTCGACATAAATTTCTCACGTCTACCAAGAACATTGTGAAGGGTTAGCTGATGTAAATCTCATAATTTGGTCCATAGTTGCATGGAGTGATAACATCAGATTAAAAAAAAAAAACACTCGAGAGCAGACCATCCCAGGAGTGTTTATAATGTTTATTTTATGTGTATATTTTTATATTATATCGCATTTATATTAAAAGGAGAATATGAAGAATGTCAAATTAGTAATAGAATATATGTAAACAGGCATATTTATAAATTAATTAAGGTAGAAATGACATCCCTATTACATTAATGATTAATCATTCAAGCATCAACCATCTAGAATTTACAAACAAATATACAAATTTTTAAGCCATGTATCAGAAAGTAAACTATTGACTTATGGAATGAAATAGGTTACCCAACAACTGTCAACAATAACATGACCAAATAAATATGTTTACAAAATAGGTTATTTGAACACCAAAGCCTGAACACTGAAAGGTCTAAAGCAACAAATTGAACAAGTTGCTAAATACTATGAATCTATCATCCATGACATAAAGTAGTGAAAAAGGGAGAAACAATTATCCTAATATCTATCATTCTCTCTATTATTCCTTCATCTTTGCACCACCTTGATTGTTGCATGGGGCTCCACATGGTGGTAGTGCAGTTGGAGTGGGATGAAACTCTGTAGAAGAAGTTGTAAACAGAATTAAAGATAAAGCCCCTAGTGTCATAGCTAGAGTCTTAGACATAAGAACCATTGTAGTGAATGGGGGTGGCATTCTTATGCACCAACATTGGGGTACATAAAGGTATTGCGTTGCTGATTAAATGTCAATTACATACCTTCATATGTGATAGAATCCAATGAAGATATTGCAATCTCATCACCCTTGACATCCTGAAATCTATTAAGTATGCTTAATTTTAAATGGGATATGAAATTATGTTTTCTCCATACGAAATTTGGTGATGTTGGAACCACTCTCAAATATCATAAAACAATTATGGGTAATAAAAATTTAAATTAATCTTTTACTCTAAAATTTAACATTACCATTAAGGAGTGTCCATGGAACAACTAGGAAGTGTCCATGAAACGTTTAGAGAGTGTTCTCCCTGGCTCTAGGAACATCCTAGGGAGTGTCATGCTCCCAAAAGGGCAGGCAAAATTTGAGCATGCTCTCGAATTTTGAATGCACACTCCGAGGGTGCTCCCTAAATTTAAAGCATGGTTCAAGTGGGGGACGCTATCTGAAACATTGATCTGGCTGCCTTTCTGGACTGTTTTTATCCTAAACAAAGCACATTTTGAATAAGGATTCACACTAAGGAGGCAAGCGTTCTTAGTTTATTATATGACACGTTTTCTTGCAAATTCTTGATATATATGAGATCCCAGATCTTCATACAACCAAATCGATGGTTCTAATCATGCAACGATCAACGTACCAAGCAAACATTTGACTTTTGTATGCAACACGTTCTTTGGAATACGGTTTATCTCTTAAATGATTGTTCATACTTGAGTTTGAAGTATATTTCGGTAGTGATCTAACTTAGCTACCATCTAAGGGTTAAAGTTTTTTATTTGGCTGGCACACTGTTTACTCTGTTCACATACATAGACATAGTAACTCTCGCAATTGCAACAGTTGGATTTTCCTCAGAATTGAAATCAGTTCCAATATACTTATATTATAATTAAATTTACCGAGTATAAGCTTTGTTATATTATTTCACTGCTAGAAAAGGGAACACTTAACAGCACCACCATAAATCCACTTGCAAGTTTAGAATTATGTTTGAAATCATAAAGTGGTACTAAGTTCTGTCTCAGTGGCATCTACAATACCTTTTAGATTTCTTTCATTAATACTTGCTGCTAACACATGGTCTTTGATAGATAGTTTGGGCAATATAATTTTCTTTTACCTCACTGTATGGAAATCTAAATTCACAGCGTTGTCTTTTGCTCAAAATAACCACTGATAACCTTTTTTTCTCACAGTTTTAAGGCATTTACATTCATTGGTTGTGGACACTGGATACTTCCATGCACTGTTGACATTCTCACTAAATTTGCAGACATGACTATGGTGCAAATCAGCTTTATGAGTTTTGAATTGGTTTCAAGTGACTTACAGCAATAGTGAAATAACAACTAACTTTTTTTTGTATGTGCAATCATTATTTTCATATTTCTCTAAGTTTGTCTAGATGGATGTCATAAATGCACTTAAGATTCATTCAAGGCAGTACTAAACTTACTGTTGGCACTTTAAACTAAATCTGCAACTTATTAGCAAGACATAACGAATGCACGACTCTCAATTTTCTTAATCATTTCACAAGTTTACGATCTTTGAATGATGGTACACGTTCCTCACACTCATTGTAAGTTGTGGTCATTCTTCATTTAAGTTTTGGTAACAATGCAAAACACATGCAATTACTAGCATAAACATTTTGAACATTCATCTATGAATTTAATCAGGCTTTGGGGAATTTACTATCATAATTCATAGAAAGTTTGGGAACGTTTTTCTTGAACCTCTTCCTTTAGTCTACTCACTTTTCTATTTCAACGTGTCCTACTTAGACATCTTGGTACAACAATGTTGAAGTCTTTGTGAGCATGGACTTGGGACTTTCTTTCAACTCTGGAACATTTGGACTGCAGTGATTTGAGTTGATTGAGTGAGGTCAATATATGCTAAACTTCTTTCACCCTATACCAAACAAATAGGCTTAGGTCGACAAAGGGATCACCCCAGGCTAGAATTTTCTTAGTCTAAAGAGGGGAGTAAATCACCAAAACCACAAAGGATGATTTGATTGTTTGGAATCTTAGGCTCTTCCTGAAAAAGGTCAAGACTTTTCCTTATAGAGGGAAAGATCGAGTGATAACAGCTTGGATTCCTCAATCGGTCTGTTTCTCAAATGTTCAAACTATTGCCTTGGCATAATTTTATGAATTGGGACCAATTCCTCAATCAAGCCCCTTTTCTAAGATCGAATGTGTTCAAATATGATTGGACATAAAGAAAAGTAAAGGTTGTACTTCAGAGAAGCAAGTATCCCTGTGAAGAGAAGACACTTAGCAAGGAGTCTCCATATGGGCAGTACAATCCTTTTAAGTTAAAAAATCGCACGTGTGTCCCTAGATTCACAGGATTAAGAGAGAGTGGTGGTCCCAAAGCACATATTAAGCCCTAAGTAAAAGGGTTTGATTAGCGGGCCACAAGAAAATGAGAGGTTTTTCTCATTCGTTGCCTAAAAGATGCCTTTCTAATCAAATACTGGACACATTTATTCCCAATGGCATCTAAGAAAGAGATATTTCTGTTATACAAATGAGATTTTTCATTTGAGGGTTTAGTCTTCTTGGCACATAATGGTTTTGCAACAAGTAGCATTCTCCTCCTTCCACTTCTCACCTCTTTCAATGTTATTCTCACTGTAAGCATTATTTAAGGAACATGATCTATATAGTGAAGCAATGAGGCACAAGATAGTGATTTTGTAATCTTGGACCCCTGTTGCAATTATTGCCTCAATAGAATGTCTGTTTCAATTATGAGATCCAAAATCCCCAACATTGGAATGTTATAAATGAACTATTGGGTTTATTGTGAAATCACAACCAAGGTTGCTGCAACCAGTAAATAATAATTTCAAGCAAGTTATACTGGTTTTCCTGTTCATTTTCTGTTTCACATGGTGTTGAATAAACTAATGGATCTACCTGTGTCTTACCCATTTGTGTTTTTTCCTCATAAAATGTGTTAGGAAAGTATCCCTGCCTCCTTTTCTCCTATTTGTGGATATTGCTGAGTTATCTATTCAACATAACTAGATTATGATGTCCATGCTTCAAAAGAGTATTCCTTTTGTTGACTCGTTTTAAACCCCCATGTTTGTTGGCCCTTTTTGAATCACCTCCAAATCACAATTCAATGTTCTTCTTTATTTTTTAAATCCATAACAAAGAGTGAATCCATGCTCCATTTTTCTCTGTTATAAATCTAGTCCACACTTCATTTGTTTAAATAGGTTGTCCATCAATGACAGATAAGGACTCTTGCCTTAGGAAACATTGACTGTACCTCACCTCTTGCTTGAGAACTAGCTTGAAAGCCTAGAGTGACATAGGAAGGTGCATCCTGCACACTACTCCCTGGAATTTGGCTACTTTGTGAGAGATAGAGAATAGCCTGGAGTGGACAATATCACACATCTCTTTAAAATTGGTTTGCTAAAATCCTTAGGAACAATCCACTAGTTAACACAAGTATTGTCTAGAATAGACCAAGAAGAGCCACAAGCTTGTTTCTATTATCCAAGGAGAGGTTAAAAAATGAGAAATATTTTTATTACAAATGAGCCAACCAATATCCCAACACTAGAGGAAATACCTATTAGTCAACACTCACATGGTTCGAAATGGACTAATAAGTGTAGCAAGCCTACCCAGATTATCCAAGGCAGAGATGATCAAATGTGAGTTCAATGCTTTTACAACAAATTCCCCAACCATGTCCACCAAATTCCCTTGGAAAGTGTAATACTCTAACTAGATAAATATAGTGAAATATCAAAACATGAACTAGCTACAACAAAAAAATAAACATGCAACCTGAAAACTTCACAAGAACAACAAATTTAGAAAACTGTTGAGCATAAACAATAGAGCTTAGCCATTTTATTGAATATCCAATGAGAAGCCGAGTACAAAACAATGTTATCAAAACCGGACCAGAACCAGTAGAATCGGCCATTTTTGGCCCAAAACAAGTCCGAACTGGAATATGAACCAGTGGAACCAGCCATTTTTGGCCCAAAACTGGTCTGAACTGGAATAGGCTGGTTCAGTACCGAACTGGCTGGTTTTGTAACGAAACCGAACCGGCCTATTCCACCGAACCAGCGGGTTCAGGGCCAATTTTGTGTACTTTGTACCTTCCCAGGTCAGCGTAATTTTTTTTCTTTTTAAATTTTTTTTTTTTTTTTTCATTTGGTTGGCCCACTTCTAATTCTCCCTTAGGCCAACCTAATATTCAAGCCTATGGTCCTATTATTGCTATGCATTTCATGGTAATGTTAATAATTTAAGTAAAAATATGGAAATGAAAGATTAAAGAGAATGTCACTTTAAAGTTATTTCATGGTAATGTTAAAAATTTAAGTAAAATGATGGAAATAAAAGATTAAGGAGAATGTCAAAGTGACATTCTCCTTAATCTTTCATTTCCATCCTTTTACTTAAATTTTTAACATTACCATGAAATGACTCAAGATGTTTGAGAGTGGTTCCAACCTCATTGGATTTCATACGGAGAAAGTAGAATTTTAGATTTCACTCCAAATCCAGCAGACCTAACAATTTTTCAAGATATTAGGATTGTGGGGATTGCAACGTTTCCATTGGATTTTGTCATGTACAAGGGTAAGGAACTAACGATCAGGATGATGATTCTGATGATGGCATTGACAATTAACACTTGTGGGATGTAGTTGTAGTATTGTAGACTGTAGTATCATATTATCATGTTATTTTGGAATATAAAGGCCTTTTAGAGCCTACTTCTTGTTGTTTTTTGGTTCAACAATGTTTTACACTAAATGCTATTTTGGTTATATGCACTATTCCTTGCTATATAAATTAGAACTTTTGCATATTTTTGTATAAATGGTTTGGATTCATATCGATGCACATGAATATATATGTTTTTATTTAAAATATGAATATTTTATGTGTTTTTCGTAAACCAGCTTTTTTCTGGTTTTGATTCGGTTTCAATTAGTTCCTGATCCATAATTTTTTTCGATTCGATCACTGGTTCGGTTTCGATTGGTTCTCGATCCATAATTTTTTTCAATTTGATCACTGGTTCGTTTTTTATAACATTGGTACAAAATATAGTGGAATGAGTGCACCTGGGATTGCTAAAGCAAGAATGAAAAACCTAGGTGAGAATGAAGAAAACTCCACGCTGAAATAAGCTCACTCGTTGTATGCTCAACCCAGAAATTTACTATTGTTGCTACTGGAGGTAAACTAATATTTGATGCCTCAAATATCCTCCAAAAATTCTGAAAAATTAGGAAAATGCTTACCAACCCCAGACCAACAAAACCCAAAAGAATTTTTGGCTAATTCCAATTACTTCCCGGAATTACCCAAAAATCAAGTGAAATCACCCACTGCCCAGCTTTGCGTCCCACCAGAAAATCTACAGTTTCATCCACCCAAATTCCTCCACAAAATAAATGAAAACTACTAAGAGATAGCGTTGAAATAATAGAGTGAGAATCCCAGCTATTTCCTGGCACAAGCTACAACAACTGCTTCAACAAAATTTTCCTAGTAAAACCCCTACACAAGCCTTGAGGAAGAATAATTTGGCCCACACAAATGCAACGGTCTCAGGCTCTGAAACTTCCCAAGGAAATTCGTCGTCCTCCAAGTGAAATTCCTGCAAATTCTTGAGGCAAATTTCCCCTGCAATCTCCTCCTCCAAGCAACTCTATTTTTGCTACTAAGTCCTCCAGAAAAATTCATCCCACCTGATGCAGAGATGAAATGGCTCACAAAATTTAGGAACTGAAGTATCCAATCAGCTCCAAATTTCTCTCCTTGGGTAACACTCTTGGTTCACTGAGAGTTGGGAATTTTCGCTTGGAAATCCTTGTGCTAAGCAACATTGGTTGACTTGGATCATCGGGTCAAGCAAACCTTCTAAATCAGAAATGAAATGTCAAAATAGAATAATCAAAATGAAGCTCTAGACTTCCTTCTATTGTTTCTTTCCCTTCCTCATACCATGGTTCAATTTATCTCACACCATGCTTTGATACCATTGTTTGATTCTTCCCATGGTTCGATTTCCCTTTTTGGTAACCTTCACAAGTTATCTTCACTTTCATTTTTCTTCTTTTCCTAGGTCCCAACCTTTTCCTTTCCTCCAAAATTTATTTAATATCTCCACAACTTATTTCTCCTAATTTTATTTACCTAAATATATATTAATTGCCAAAATTGCAAAATTGTGAATTTACTTGTCAAAATTTTTACTTGGGGACATGACAGTCCTCCCTTCCCAAATGTTTCTTGTCCTCAAGAAACTATAGTGTTGGATGCTGCAAAATCTTTTCTCCCTCCCAAGTGGCATCCTCTTTAGGCAAATCCTTCCACTTGACAAGGAAGTCTCTAGGGGTCCTACTCCTCAAATTCCTCTCCCTTTCCTGTAAAATAGAATCTGGTGTCAAAATCAAATGCCCCTCATCATCCAATGGTCGTAACTCAGTGGCAGACGTCACTCGTTGTCCCAAATCCTTTTTCAGGTAAGAGACATGGAATACATTATGTACCCTACTTCTTGGTGGAAGCTCCAACTCATAAGTTACCTCTCTAACTCGTCGGATCACGTTGTATGGCCCATAGAAACGAGGTTGGAGCTTTTCAGCTCCATTCTGCTTCAGTGTGGACTTCTTGTATGGATACAATCTCAATAAAACCAAATCCCCCACCTCAAAATTTCGCTCTACTCTACCCCTGTCTGCATATAAATCTTGTTGGTTTTGTGCCATCTGTAAGTTATCCTTAAGTGCTAAGGATATCTTAGCTCTCCTATATCTAATCTTTGGCCCCTATAGCCTTGCTATCTCTAAAAACCATATTAGCAAAAGTCGGCGCATCATAACCATATAAATCATGAAAGGGTGTCATGCCTATGGACATATGATATGTGGTGTTGGAGCAATACTCCCCAAGGTGCAACCACTTCACCCAAACTATTTGTTGTCTAGTTACATGGTTGCGTAGATATCCTTCCAGCCACTTATTCACTATCTCTGTTTTCCCATCTGTCTAAGGGTGGTAGCTAGTGTTGGGAGTTAGCTTCATTCCCACAAGGTGAAATAAATCCTGCCAAAATCCTCCCATAAATTTGGCGTCCTTGTCACTGACAATCATCTTAGGCATCTCATGCAGCCTAAACACCTCTCGGAAAAATAAATCGGCCATTCGTGGGGTTGAGTACCTAGCTGGAATGGAGAAAAAGTTCGCAAACTTTGTCATCCTATCAACGACCACATAGAGGCAGTCTCTCCCCTGCACTACTGGAAAACCTGTGATGAAGTCCAACAATATGCTCTCCCACTTCCTCTCAGGAATAGGAAGATGGTGTATTAATCCAGCCGGATGTGTGTTCTCTCCCTTGTTCCTTTGGCATGTATCACACTCCCGAACATGCTTGAGAACATCCTCCTTAAGACCCCGCCAACTGAAGTGCTCCCTAATGGCCCTATATGTCTTTTAGAGTCCCTAATGCCCTGCCAAAGGTGAGTCATGAGATGCATGCAGGATCTTCCACCTCAACTATGAACCTATTATAAAATAAATCCTGTCTTTATGGTAGATAACATCATCCATCACTCGGTACCTGTGATCCCCATGAGTACCATCCAAGATCTCACATGCTTGCCAATTCTTGGAGTACTCCACCAAAATTTGTGTCTTCCAATCTTGCATGATATCGATCAAAGAGAGTGTCACAAGCCTATGTGACAATGCGTCAACTACTATGTTATGCTTTCTCTTGACATAATCAATCTCAAAATCATATGTTTGGCACTTACTGACCCATTTATGCTGCCTCTCCTGCAAGGTTTGTTGTTCCAAGAAAAATCAAAGATTGGTGTGATCAGTCTTAACCTTGAACTTGTTCCCCACTAAGTACTATCAAAACTTATCCAACTCATGCATGACTGCTACCATCTCTTTATCATATATGGGATACAAGTTACAACCTCTCATGTGGTTCAAGTTTTCGGCTCTCAAAGGCTATGAGGTGACCTCCCTACGACAAAACTGCTCCAATGCCTTCCCCTGATTCATCGCACTCCAAGACAAATGGGAGTGAAAAATCTGGAAGGGTGAAGATAGGACAACAACTCATCACCCTCTTGAGGCACTCAAAAGCCTCCTGCCATCCATTAGTCCACTCAAAAACCCCTCTCTTCTTCAAATCTGTGAGTGGTGTTGCTAGCTGGGAAAACCCCTTCACGAGCCTCCTGTAATAAGTACAGATTGCCACAAATCCTCTCAACTCTATTACATTCCTAGATGTAGGCCAATATAAGATGGCCCTAATCTTCTCTTGATGCACCCGTACTCCATTCTCCCTAATCACATGTCCAATATATAACAACTTCGTCAATCTGAACTCACACTTGGACATTTTTCAGATACAATTCTTGCTCCTCTAGTGTGCGCAGGTCCTCCTCCAAGCGTTGGAGTTTCTCCTCCAAAGTCTTGTTATATAAAAATATGTCATCAGAGAATAAAAAAACATATTGTCGCAACTGCTTGCAGAACACGCGATTCATACAATACCGAAATGTGGTTGGTGCATTGGTTATCCCAAAGGGCATCACCAAGAACTCAAACTGTTTGTACTAGCAATGAAAGGCGGTCTTGTGAATTTCCTACTCCCTCACCCAGATTTGGTGGTGCCTCGAACGCAAGTCTTTTTTAGAGAAGTACTTTGCTCCTCTAAGCTCATCCATCAACTCATCAATGTGATACATGTTCTTCAATGTCTTCTTGTTGAGGGCCTTGTAGTATATGCACATGCGAAGGGTCCCATCCTTCTTCTTCACCAACAATATTGAATAAGCGAAAGGACTCAAGCTAGGCCTGATATGTCCCAATCTCAACAAATCCTGTATAGCTCTCTCAATCTCATCCTGGTATGCCTTGGGATGCCTGTAGGGAGTGGTGATGACTGCATGTACTCCCTCCTCTAGCTCAATGTTCGAACCCTCTATCCGGTGGCCTGCCTGGTGGAATCTCCCCAAATACTGCCTGATGGCTCTCTAAAAGAGCCAATATGTCTAGATGTGTTTGTAGCTTCAGTCCCCCTATCTCTGAGATCCTGAAATCTACAACCCACTCTATGTCACCACGCCTCAAGTCAGCCTCTATCCTATCATTGATATTGTTTGAGGTGGGTATGAATGCATGCTTCTCAATACCACCAGCTTCCTGTCCAAGCCAACAAACTCAATCTCCAACTTATTCCAATATGTAGTAGAACTCCCCAAAGAATACAACCACTACACTCCCAACACTACATTGGTGTCTAGAATTTCCATCATGAAGAAGTGATTTGTCATCGAGTAGTTCCCCATGGTCAATGTCATGCTGGGAACATAACTCGTACACTGCATAGCCCCGTCATTAGGCACTAAAGTATTTATATTAAAACCGCTCAAAAGTCTTTATATGTATGCCTCTCCTCTCTACCAACTGTGCATCAATAAAATTTTGGGTTGCCCCACTGTCCACCAATACTGACACTCACTTTCCCTACACGGTGCCCCTAATCCGCAATGTCAAAAACTTTGAAACTCTCTGAAGTAAACTCTTTGAAGTGAAGCAATAACTCCTCCAGGAGGCAAGAAAGCTCATGCACTAGGTGGGGGTGTTGTGAAACCTCCCCCCTGTGAAAATTCTATTGCAAATATCTTGGTTTATTTCTCCTACTTGATTTAGATTAATACAAGTTATTTTTAGAAATTAGATTCAGAAAATACCGAAATAAACACGACTACAGCCTACACATGTAGATCATTTACTGAATAATACGCTCATACAACAAAGTGAAACATGGATTTTTGGACATAAGTCCCCGGAAAAACCCAAAGCGGGAAAATTGGTGCAGCAGATATGAGGGTTTATTATTAAGTAGATTTTGAGTACAGTAAATCTAGGTTCCGGATCTGGAAAACCCGACAGAGAATAAAATAAATCAAAACTGCAACTAACCTAAAGTTCTAGTGCCAAATATCTGACTGATGTGTTGATTTATGGTAGCATCGAATGTGCTCTAACCTTGTAACTTTGCATATAGGCTAGGACACATGTATTCCATAAAACCCATAAATGGTTTTGGAAAATTCCACTTAGATATGGTTTAATTAAATTAATTAATCATTTTTTAATGTTTTCCTAAGTCTAAACTTAGGGAAACTGATAAATTAAAGGGTATTAATTAAACTAAATGTGAATATTCTAGATAAAGTCATGGATCACCTCCAAGTTAATCTTAGCCCTTGATTATATTTTAATCTTGGTCGCTGAAGGTTCAATAGAAGAATATAAGAAGGAGGGTGAGGGGCCTATGGAAAATACATTGAAACACCTGAGCCATTGAACATTTTCGAATTTGTGTGAGGAGACACAACGTTTGATCAAGAATCAAATCACTAGGGCAAGGTTCGCTAAGTGATTTTGATTCAGTGATCAGATCCAGGGAGGGGCAGAAGTAGAGACTGGTCAAGAGGACCAGGATTGCATTTCAGAGAGAGGTAGAGGTGACGCAGAGAGAGACAGCGCAGTTTTCTGAAGAGGTGACACAGACCCTGCAGGAAATCACACAAAAACAGCACAGTGTCTCTTGGAGTCAGTCCAGAGATAGCTAGAGGTTGGGGTTTCTAAGCCAGGAGGGAAAAATCCAATCTCAGATTAGCTAGATCAGTTGCAGAGGAAGGTGACGCAGTTCCTCAAGCTTGCCCGCGCAGGCTTACACAGTTCCAGCATAGGCAATCGCGCAGAAGCAGTGAGCACTTCACTAACGCTGTCAGATCAGCTAGAGACTTGTAGAGTGATGTATATCTCACATTTTTCACCAGATTGTCTGGATTTCTCTGAAGGGTTTGCCGGAAGTTGGCACCCTAGTTGTATTCAAGATTCTGCTACTCAATAATACAAACCCTCAAATCTGCTACACCGGTTTTCCCAAGTTGGGTTTTTCCAGGGACTTAGTCCAAAAATAACCGTCACATGTGCATGTTTTTCATTATATTTTTTTCATATTGTTTCAGCACTTAGATTTATTCCACTGCATTATTTGTGTAGACTACTTCAGAAATTACTTTGATATTTCGCTATAATGAAATAATTATGAAAATTAATAGAAGTAATTCAGATTTGTTGCAGTAGGAATCTAGATCTAGGATTTTTCAAATGATATTAGAGATTATTCAAGCTGAAGTGCAAGTGAAACATAAGTGAACCAACAGATCAGTGTTGAAGAGTCTGGGATCTACGTAAGCAGCAGCAAACCCTCCCAGAAATTACAATGTCCAGGCCAGGAGGGTATTCCTGCACAGAAAAGGCTCCCTTTGAGAAGAGTTGACAGAGGGGTAAGCTTTTTCAATTGCAGAAGAGGTAGCGTAGCAGATCAATGTAGCTGAAGGACGCAGTTACAGCACAGTAGTATGATCTAGTGCATAAGCGTCAAAAAATTTCTAAAAAACACAGTTGGGGATTTCTTGACCTGAGAGGGTTTATTACTCAAAGAAACTCAGTTTTTTCCCATGCAGCAACAGAAGCAGTGACTTACTCCTAAAGGAGTGCGTAAATCTAGTTGAGCAAAGGGTTAGAGGAAGATTTCGACTAGTTGAGGAGATGGCCAGCAATGGACTGCGTGACCAAGATAGATTGGAGGGTGCCTCCAACTATGTTATTTGGAAATCAAGGATATAATTTCTCCTTGATGAGCATGATCTGAAAGCCCTCATAGACATCACAGTTGCAGAACCTCTTGATGCAGCACACCTGAGGAAATTCAAGAAGAATATGGCAAGAGGCAAGCGATTGATCCTAGATGGTATGAAGGATCATATCGTACCCCACATAGCAGCAAAGACCACTGCTAGAGAGATGTGGGTAGGGCTGCAAAAGCTATACCAAGGATCTTCTAAGCAGTAGAAGATGTACCTTGAAGAGAAGATGCGTAATATCAGGATGAAGAAGGGATATTGTTTTGACTCCTTGTCTTCAGGAAAACCGAGATCAACTGTCAGCAATAGGATCTACTCCTAGAGACTCAGAGCTAGTAAGGCTCACTCTGAACTCTGTTTCAACAGACTATCAGGTCTTTGTCCAAAGTATTATGGGCAGAGAAATACTTCCAGGATGGGAAGCGATGTGCGTAGACTTACAGCAAGAAGAGTTGAGGAGAGATCTCCTCAAAATCCATTTGGAGGATGGAAATAGTGGGTCGAAAGTCAAGAAGGAGGAAGAAGATAACACTGCCCTTGCATCAAAGGGGCAACAGAAGCAGAAGAAGAAAGATCTGTCCAAGATCAAGTGCTTTCGGTGTGGAGAAATGGGGCATTATGATACACAATGTCCTCTTAAGAAAAAAGATAAAGAGGAGAAGGAAGATCCACAAGCAGGAGATGCCAAGATTGAGGCAGAAAAAGATTGTGCTATGTTAGCACACATTCCTAAAGGAGAAAAGTGGGCTGAATTAGAGTTGTAGATCCAGAATCTACAAGGAGGCGGGATCCTTGATTTTCGAACTCTTGGATCACATGTGAGCTACGACAGCCTAAAGACACTAGCAGGATGGATAGTTGTAGCGGAAGATGAGAAGACAGTGTAGTGGCTAGCAGTACTAGAGCTTGATTAGCGCAGAGAGGGAGCAACAACATCTGCAGTTGAGCAGCGGCAACGCAGTGCACACTGGTGCAACACAGTGTAGTGCAGAGAAACAACAGTGTAGTATTTTCAGAGAGCTAGTGCAGAAACTAGCAGTAGTCAGCTTATTTTCCAGTTGCAAATTTTCTTGTCCAATTTCGGATGTTTCTCTGTTGCAAGTAGAAACAATGCAGCAGTGCAGCAACAACAGTGGATGAGTAGCAGCAACAACATCGTGCAAAAGTGGTGCAGTGTAGTGCAGAGTAGTGCTCATGCAATGCAGTGCAGTGCTCACGTAGTACAACAGCATGGTTGCAGAATTCAGTGGGAGTTGCAGTACAGTGGCAGTTGGCAACAACATGCAGAATCAGCAGCAGTACAAATGCAACATTTTCTTGTGCAGTGTTGGTGAGCAGCATCAACAACATAGCAGCAGATGTTCCAGAAGTCAGAAGCAACACATTGAGTTATTTTTCTAGAGCACTTTCCTCGCTAAGAGGGAGTGTTGATTTATGGTAGCATCGGATGTGCTCTAGCCTTGTAACTTTGTATATAGGCCAGGACACATGTATTCCATAAAACCCATAAATGGTTTTGGAAAATTCCACTTAGAGATGGTTTAATTAAATTAATTAATCATTTTTTAATGTTTTCCTAAGTCTAAACTTAGAGAAACTGATTAATTAAAGGGTAGTAATTAAACTAAGTGTGAATCTTCTAGATAAAGTCATGGATCACCTCCAAGTTAATCTTAGCCCTTGATTATGTTTTAATCTTGGCCGTTGAAGGTTCAACAGAAGAATATAAGAAGGAGGGTGAGGGGCTATGGAAAATACATTGAGACACTTGAACCATTGAGCATTTTCGAATTTGTGTGAGGAGACACAACTTTTGATCAAGAATCAAATCACTAGGGCAGGGTTCGCTAAGTGATTGTGATTCAGTGATCAGATCCAGAGAGGGGCAGAAGCAGAGACTGGTCAGGAGGACCAGGAGTGTATTTCAGAGAGAGGCAGAGGTGATGCAAAGAGAGACAATGCAGTTTTCTGAAGAGGTTACGCAGACCCTGCAGGAAATCACGCAGAAACAGTGCAGTGTCTCTTCGAGTCCAGTCCGGAGATAGCTAGAGGCTGGGGTTTCTAAGCTAGGAGGGAAAAATCCAGTCTCAGATCAGCTAGATTAGTTGCAGAGGAAGGTGACGCAGTTCCAAAAAGCTTGCCCACACAAGCTTACGCAGTTCCAGCGTAGGCAATCTCGCAGAGGCAGTGAGGGCTTCACTAATGCTGTCAGATCAGCCGAAGACTTGTAGAGTGAGGTATATCTCACATTTTTCACCAGATTGTCTATATTTCTCTGAAGGGTTTCCTGGAAGTTGGCACCCTAGTGGTATTCAAGATTTTGTTGCTTAATAATACAAACCCTCAGATCTGTTGCACCGGTTTTCCCAAGTTGGGTTTTTCCGGGGACTAAGTCCAAAAATAACTATCACATGTGGATGTTTATCATTATATTTTGTTCATATTGTTTCGGCACTTAGATTTATTCCGCAACATTATTTGTGTAGATTGCTTCAGAAATTACTTTGATATTTCGCTGTAATGAAACAATTATGAAACATAATAGAAGAAGTAATTCAGATTTGTTGCAGTAGCAATCCAGATCTAGGATTTTTCACATGATCCACACCCTCAAACGGGATTTACAGGACTCAGCCTGGATCTAGCCCTAGAAATGGCTCTAGAAACCTTCAACACTGCTCTTGAAGCCCCAGCGTCAGCCCTGCTAGCCTCAAAATGCCACTGCACTTCCCAGAGAGGGACTGTGTAACCCCTGATAGAGTGATGCAGGCCTTACGCAAGCCCTGGAGACCCTCTGCGTAACTTCTGCAGCCCCCTGGAGCCTCTACCCTGTCCTGCGTAGCACCTGCATAGTGGTTGCGCAGCACTTGCGTAGTTGCTACTCTGCTTCTTTGTGCTGTCCTTGTTGTTGCTCCTCAGCCTCTTACTGACTCTTGGCTCTAGGATCAGATCATCCCCTTAGCCAATACTACCTCTCGCTAGAGGAAATTCCTCCAGAAATTCTTAGCAAACCGGCCCTAGAATTCCACATCTATTCCTCAGCTCTGCAACTGTGTGTCTTCTGCAATTGACCCTCAAGCCTTTCTCTTATACTTTTCGTTGAACCCTTCAACAACCGAGATTAAATCATTCATCAACGGCTGAGATTAAAAGAATGCTTGATCCATGTGACTTAAGACAATTTCAGCACATGAGTTAATTAATTCACTTTAATTATTTAATTTTCCTAAGTTTAGACTTTAGGAAATCCATTAAAACAATTAATTATTTGAATAACTTGAACACCAACTGAAATTTCTCAAAACACTTTCTGGGTTTTGGGGATCAAGTGTGTCCTAGCCCCTCTACAAAATTTCAGGGCTAGAGCACACCCGATGCTACACCAACTATACAAAATATCAACACTCCCTCTTATCACGGAGTGTGCTCTAGGAAGGTGTACTCTAGCAATGCATCCACACTATGCAGTACAAGATCTTGAAGCTGGATTTTGTGTTGTTGATGCTTGGCCTGCTTCCTTCCATCCATTGCATTGCTGCTCTCTGTATTGTTGCCCATGCCACTGCCACTGACACTGCCACATCTGTACTACAACTCCCTCTCAAATTGCGGCATCATGCTGCCCATAGCACTGTCAAATTGTTTAACAGATAATTCAAGTTGCCTTCCACCATTGAAGCTCCCTAGATGTTGATTTATCTTGTCCTCTTGGAGACACTGTCATGCTGCAACACTGCACTGCGTGAATACAGCTTCTTTGTGTTGCTGAAGTCCCATCAACCCCTTTGCGTTGTTGCCATCACGCTATTGCTGCCTCTTCATTACGCTGCTCCCTCTTTAGCTCTTCAGCTCCCTCTTCCGCTTCAATGTGGTCTCCTACAACCATCTCCCGACTCATCCCAATACTGTCTTAAGGCTCTTGTAGCTCGTATGTGATCCAAGAGTAGCGCTGACTCAAGGATCCCGCCATTGTCTGTAGATGCTCTACAGATCCATGTCACCCCACCTCTTCTCTCGAGGTACATGAGCACTCATGGCTGCATCATCATCAGAGCCATCATCCTTTGCTACTGCAACCTTCGAATCAGAAGATCCTTTGTCCTTCTTCTTAGGACAACTGCTAGCGAAATGACCAAGATCACCACAGTTAAAGCATCGGACCTTGGAAAGGTCCTTCTTCTTCTTCCCTTGTCGTTTCTTTTCCCTTGATGCAAGGGCTGCATCCTCCTCCTCCTCCTTGAGTTTGGCCTTTCCGCTTCCTCCACTGATATTCTGCCGCTTAGTGACCCTCCTGATTTCTTCTTGTTGGAGGATAGCCCACATGTCAGCCCAAGATAGTAACGTTGCCCTTCCCAGAATGCTCTGGACATACGTTTCCCAATCTTTCGAGACTGCATTCAGAGCAGTCCTCACTAAGAGCCCCTCATCTGGAGTAGCACCAATGCCAACCAGCTGATCTCGGATGGCTTGAAGTCTGAAGAGGAATGGATATATCTCTTCACTCTTCATCATTTGGAACAACAACATCTAGTTCTCCAAAAGCATTCTTCTTTGGATGGAGCCTCCTTGGTACATCGTGTCCAAGGCTACCCACATGCAATTTGTTGAAGTCTTCCCAGCAATATGAGGTATAACGTGGTCCTTGACTCCGTCTATGATCAAACACTTCGTCCACGGTTGATTTTTTTCATACTTCTTGAGAGGACATGCATCGGTTGGTACAACAAGAACCTTCTCTGCATGATCTTTGAGACCATACTCATCTAGAACTGAGAGGATTCTGGCCTTCTAGATAACATAGTTGGACATGTCGTTCAATATATCTTGATCCCTTAGTCCATATTGAGCCATCTTGCTCAGATTTGACAGAAACAATACTTCTCCCTCTGGATTCGAGTTTCTTGATGACTAGAAACCCTCTAGTAACTGCTTCTGCTGAAAACTGATTTCCCTCCTGGAAATATTTCACCCAAACACAAACGGACAACACTCTCCAATCCTCCTAATCGAATCTCAGATATGTTTGGCTTAGATTTGTTGAGTAACTGTCTTCCTCCAGCCTTTGTTGACTTAGATAGGCACAATTCTACACCTGCAGAATTTCCACCCCACCAGCACTACTAAAGGTTTGAAGCACTGCTTCCGGATCTTGGCAAAATTCTTCTGCAACTGGAGAAATGACTGGATTGCGTCTCACTCACTGGCTCAGCGCAGCCTCAGCGCTACTCAGAAGTGGACTGCGTAACCCCAGACTGGGTGACGCAGTCCTTATGCTACCTTGGGAAGGGTCTGCATAAGCCTAAAGGCCTTCTGCAACTTCAACGTTGTCCTCTTCTAGATCTGCGTTCTCCTGTTGTCAGGATGCCCTTTCCGGATCTATTGCTTCTTCTGCCACCCTGAAGAAAAATATTTCTTTAGCTGATTGCTGGAGATTCAACTTGATCTACTATCGCTCTGATACCATGTGAAAATTCTACTGCAGTATCATGGTTTATTTCTCGTACTTGATTTAGATTAATACAAGTTATTTTCAAAAATTAGATTCAAAAAATACCGAAATAAACACAGCTAGAACCTACACATGCAGATCAATGACTGAATAATACACTCATACAACAAAGTGACACATGGATTTTTGGACATAAGTCCCCGGAAAACCCTAAAGCGGGAAAACAGGTGCGGCAGATATGAGGGCTTATTATTAAGTAGATTCTGAGTACAGTAAATCTGGGTTCCAAATCTAGAAAACCCGACAGAGAATAAAAGAAATCAAATCTGCAACTAACCTGAAGTTCTAGTGCTAAATATCGGACTGATCCACACCGTCAAACAGGATTTATAGGACTCAACCCGGATTTGGCCCTAAAAACCCTCAATGCTACCCCTGAGGCCCCAGCGTCAACCTTGCTAGCCTCAAAATTCCACTGTGTTTCCCAAAGAGGGACTGCGTAACCCCTGGAAGGGTGATGCAGGCCTTACGCTAGCCCTGGAGACCCTCTGCGTAACTTCTGCAGCCCCCTAGAGCCTTTGTGTTGTCCTACGTAGCACCTGCGTAGCTACTGCTTTGCTTCTCTGCGTTGTCCTTGTTGCTGCTCCTCTGACTCTTGGCTTTAGGATCATATCATCCCTTTAGCCAATACTACCCCTCGCTACAAGAAATTCCTCTAGAAATTTTTAGCAAACCTGCCCTAGAATTCCAAATCTATTCCTTAGCTCTGCAACTGTGTGCCTTCTCCACTTGACCCTCAAGCCTTTCTCTTATACTTTTCGTTGAACCCTTCAACGAAAGAGATTAAATCATACATCAATAGTTGAGATTAAAAGACTACTTGATCCATGTGACTTAAGACAATTTCACCACATGCGTTAATTAATTCACTTTAATTATTTAATTTTCCTAAGTTTAGACTTTAGGAAATCCATTAAAATAATTAATTATTTGAATAAGTTGAACACCAAGTGAAATTTCTCAAAATACTTTCTGGGTTTTGGAGATCAAGTGTTTCCTAGCCCCTCTACAAAATTGCAGGGCTAGAGCACACCCAATGCTACACCAACTATACAAATCTCAACTCACCCAAGTTCTGAGGTCCACCCTCTCCTATCTGTACCTCCTGTTCTGCATCCTCCTCCTCCTTTGTATCATTGTGTGAAAATACCTCTTTGTAGTGGGCTTTGCCCTTGGTACATCAATGCCTTAGTGCCCATTTCTCCTAACTAGTAAAGCATAATTTCCTCCTCCAGAGGTCCCTCCTGGTCTCATCATACAACTGCCCTTTCCCTATCCACTCCTTCTGAGGAGGCCTGATGTATTTTCCCTTCTTAGGGAAAGAAAATCGAGTAGGTGTTGGTTCCCTCATCTTCAAAACGACACCCAACATTTCATGTGCCTGGCTAATGGCATCATGCAATGATGTTGGCCTATAAGATCGCACCCAACCTTGTAGTGGCTTGGCCAAACCCTCGATAAATAGCATGATCAACCTCACCTCCGAAATATCTGAGAACCTCATTGCTAGTCTCTGAAACTCTACTATGTAAGCCTCTGCACTGCTTGTCTACTTCAGGTTATCCAGCTCCCTGAAGTGCAACTCCAGATCCTTCTTATCAAATCTCTCCACCAGCCTGCGAGTGAAATCATTATAGGATGTGATGGAGGCATGCCCAATTGTAACCAATCTGTGATACCACCACTACTGTGCATCACCCTCCAAATGCAATTTAGTAAATCTAATGGCATTTGTCTCCTACATAGGATTCAGATTAAGGTAAGTGTCTAGTTTTTGAACCCATGACCTCGCAGAACTCCTGGCTAACCCATCAAATCCCGGCAATGTCACCTTCCTTTTGGATTATGATTATCCCAATTTCGATTCTATTATCCTCCTCTGGTGGAAGTCCCTACTCCAGGCAAATACTTCTCCTTCAGATGGAAATAGTCTACAAAAGTAATTATCCTCCTATCTCTAGGATCCAATGCCTCATACTCATCAACACCATCTGTGAATGATCTGATCAACTCGGTGAATGCATCAACTCCTCTATCTCGCTCTAGTACCTTAGTGAAGCGACGCATAGTCGGTATAGGATTTTCACCATATGTGTGGTTTTTTAATGTCCCTTCCTAAATAATTTTGTTAAGAATATTTCATTTTTTGTCATTTTGTCAATTTTGGGCTTAAGAAAATTTTGGAGGAAAAACATTTAGGAAACAGGGGTCGAAATTCATCACTTAGTGGAATGTGGGGGCCACTTATCCAATTAATACACATTCCTTGTTGGAGGTAAAATTGTATGGCCAAGGAGGTAGTTTGAATTGCCTAGTGAGTAGGGGCCCACATGAAGGAAAGGAGCAACAATTATAAATAGAAGGGAGGAAACATCATTTGGGGCCTTTTTATCATTTGATAATCGATTGTTGCTCTAGATGTTTAGTAGAGTCACATAGTGTTGCTTAGCACAAGAGTTTCCCAAGGAGGAAGCTCAATCTTTCTTTGGTGGACCACGAGTGCCACCCTAGGAAGGTTATCTCATCAGCCTTTTTGGAGTTCGAAGGCAGACCACACACGTAGTATGATTTGTGTGTTAGATAGGACATAGTTCAAGGAGCCACACAGTCATTTTGGTGGAGTGAGGAGCTGGAGTTAGGGGTTGTATTGTTGTCGGAGCACTCTCAGACCAATTTGCAGGCAAATGAAGGATATTTGCAGGGGCAGAAAGCGTCATTCATCAGCCATTTGAATTCCCTGGAAGTGGGCCTACATATCCTGTCCACGGACTGCACAGTGTTTGTATAGATAAATTGTGGGGTGGCTTGTGAAGGGGATTAAGGAGATGGGATTGTTGGAGTTGGATTGGAGGGGATTGTGGAGAATTTCCGAGGCCTTTGTGGAGCCGAAAACTCAGCATCTTCTACATTTCTCATTTCCTTCTTGAGATCGAGTATGTGAAGGGCAAGCATAACGTGGTGGCATATGCCCTTTCTAGGAGGCCCGCAATACTATCTCTGATGGACGTTACACATGACTGGAAGGCTCAAATATTGGTCGAGTACTCCAAAGATTGGCAGGCTTGCGATATTTTGGACGACACACACAAGGATGACAGATTCCAAGTGATGGATGATGTGATATACTACAAAGAAAGGATATATTTGGTACCAGGTTCTCAGCTTAAGGATAAGATTATGCAAGCAGCCAATGATTCCCCCCTAGCAGGACACCCGGGCTTCCTCAATACATATCGTGCCATTAGTGAGAGGTTCTCATGTTAGGGGTTCAAGGGAGATGTGTTGAGGCACGTGCGGGAGTGCGTATACTGTCAAAGGAACAAGGAGGAGTTGTCACATCCCGCTGGTTTGTAATATTCCAAACGGAAAATTTACATTGACAACAAAGACATGAAAATATATAAACACATAAATTTTCAAAAATTAACACAAGAACCAGAAAATATGCACCAACTCCATAAACTGACCAAATTTATTATATGAAGATATTGTGGTACAAATAGTTGGATAAAATGCACATGGGTTTGCACAAGGCAAGCTACAAGCACTAGGTGATGAGTACAATCAAAACCCATAGCTCCAATAGCAATCTCCTCCAGAAAATTGTGTTGTTACTCCAAGATTACAATGTTGCCTGAATTCGGCCTTTAATTTACCCACTAAACACTGCTCAAAATATTATAGGAATTTGGGAAAGTGATCCTTGCCCAAAACCCAGAAAAACCCAGAAAGGGTTTCCTCTAATTCCAACCTTCAAAATTTAACCCGTTGCAACTTGGCCTTCCTCCAAATTCAATTTATGTTACTGCAACTGCTATTGTCAATCATTGCCCTTCAAAACCCCAAAAAAACTCCTCAAATGAACCTCTAATCAATCCCCTAACACCTCAGCTCGAAAAACCCTCCAAGGAAGCTCTCACAAAAGAGCCTCCTCCAATGACTGTGCAGTCCAGGGAAGTGCTTACATAGTCTCTGTGTATACTGGATGAGAACTGCGTAAAGGCTGCTCCTCTAAGGCTGCTACTGCTGCTACACTCCATAAATGGGTCCTCAATCACTCCTGTAGCTCCTCTGGTGAATCTTCCAGCAACTCCACTTCACAATAGTAAGATGGCTCCAACCACTACACAATAGAAGCTCTAGACTGCATCCCAATCTCTCTAGAAAAGTGCAGAACCTGTAGGTACCCACTCCTCTAGTCTCAAGGCAAGGAAAATGTCTTCCTTTGGTGGCACTCGAAGTCCACCGAAGAAAGGTTGATCTTCGCTCCTTGGGAAGCTCTCGTGCTGAACAACACAATGTTGGCTCAGCTGAGTAGCTAAGGAAATTCAATTTATTCAATAGGACAAAGATGCAAATGAATCCTCCATTCCTTTATTTTATAATTGTTGGGCATGAATGCTTGTGGGTCCCTCCATAAATTCGATTTTTCCCAAAGGAACTGGAATTCCTTTGTCCCATAGTGCATACTTTTTGTGGGACCCATATTCCACTATCAAAAAAATTATTTGCTTTTCCTGTGTTTGCCGCCAAAACTTTCTTGTGTTAACTTTAATCAAAATTGCAAAATAAATTTAATTAGGGACATTACATTCCTCCGCACCAAAAATTGCTTGTCCTCAAGCAAAGCCTGAATAAGCACCCTCTCGATCAACCGACCCCAACAGTTTTTGAACACAATACTAGGGTCCCCAATGTACCACCCATCCATCCCAAATCTCTGCCCTGTCTTGCTAGGATCCCAAGCCATCCTGATCAGCGTGAGGCATCCGTTGCTCGACTCACTAGCCAACCTAACATAGGCACCCGAAGCCCTCCGCATACCATCAGTAAATAGAGCATCATAATCATATAAAGTCTTGGCTGTCTCCACATGCAACTGCTCTAATAAGTCATCCATCTCATGTACTCCAAGGGTGGGCATCTGAAGATACAATCCAACTCGTGTGGAAATAAATCCTTCCCTGGAGGAGCTTCCCCTGAACTCCCCCTGTTGATCATCCCTCCATACCGGTGAAGTCCCCCATGCCAACAAGGAATCACTAAAATCCAATGGAAGGTCAGAATCATCTCCCCCTGTCGAACCCAACTCACTCCCAAGGGTAGCTAAACTGTCAAGTACTGTGATACCAGAGTCCCATGCCCATCGCGGGAAGGAATTATCCTGCTGACCTTGCAACACTATGGTCATGACTAATTGTCTAACATGCTCATCTGAAGCCTCATATCCTGCAACTATCGGCCATAATATATCTAATGATCGAGGCTATGCCCAACCTGCCAAGGGGACTCAACAATTCCTGCGCCTATCACTCTATGGTTGGCCCCAATCCTGAACAACCACCTGCCTCAACATATAATGAAAACCTCGATGATCCCCCATGTTTCAACCTGATAATGAACTATATCATCGGCTATCCTGACTGTACTCACTAAATAATGGAGTGTCCTCCACATCAACTGGATCCCTAAATCCCATGACCATATTGGAGGTCCACCACTCCCAATCCTCACTGCATGTCGTTGTGATATGCTGCTAGCGATTGGAATCCATTTGTGCCTTGTCTCTGACTCCTGTATGTATCCAATAGGTAGGCACCGAGCATCAAGCCCTTGTCCCACGAATGACCAACTTCTCTGCACCTGCCAAATCAGACAGCAAGATCTACTACCCCAGCCCGTGATGATGTTCCCGGGTACTGCCAGAAGCCTAAGCATCATCCTACCAACAAGGAATACCATTCCCCATACCTTATGCTCACCTAACACCTTGAGTTGTTCAATTGAAAGAGTACCATGCAACTCCCTCTCGGTCACCTCCCTAAGAGTGAACTCAGGGGTGGAGCATACACTACGTCTACAGCAAACCACACACTCCCCAAACCTGTACCTGTCAGCTCATGCCTTGACCAAATTCTAGTTGATTTTTGGTAGCATTGGAAGTTCTCTAAGTCTCAAATTTTGTGTAGAGGCTTAGGCACTAGTATTCCAAAGAACCCAGAAATAGTTTGTGAAAATTCCACTAAGTTCATGTTTTATTGTAAAAATTAATTATTTTAATGGGGACCCTAAGTTTAATTTAGGGAAATTAAATAATTAAAGGGTATTAATAAAACAAAGTGAGAATGATCTAGAAAGCGAAGATCAATTCATGTTATAATTTGAGCCACTGATTAGAGATCTAATCTCGGTCGTTGGTATCTCAACGAGAAGACTATAAAGGAAGACTTGAGGGTCATCTGAAAAGACACACCGAGTGAATCAAGTGATCGAATTCTTCTGACAGAGAAGTGCCCAGACGAAGATCAGATCTAAGTGATTCAGTTGCAGTGAGGGGCAGAGACAGTTATTGGTCAGAGGATCTTCTTTGGGACCAAGAATACATAGCAGAGAGGCAGCATGATCAAAAGAGGAAGCGGCACAACCTCCAAAGGGTGTGACGCAGGCCCCAGAAGGGGTGACGCAGGCCAACGCAGGGCCCACACAAAGACTACGCAGTGCTTTCAAGAGAGTTCGATATTTGCTAGAGATTGGGGTTTTTGAGCCGGGAGGGCTAAAACTTGACATTCCAAGATGCAGATCGATTTAGAGAGGAGGTGACGTAGTCCACAGTAGTCCCCACGCAAGCCTACGCATCTATTGCGTAGAGGCAGTGCAGAGGAAGCTAGGGTTTCGCCAGTTCAGATCCGCATCAGCTGGGACTTGCAGTGTGAGGTAAAACTCACTATATTTTGTGTACCATGATTTATCTATACTGGATAGATAGCAGGGCATCTAGAGATTGTATTCAGAAACTGTTGCTTAATAATAACAAACCCTCAGATCTTCCGCACTGGTTTTCCCACATTGGGTTTTTCCTGGGACTTAGTTCAAAATAAAGGTGTCCTATGTGTGGTTTAATTCTTGCTCAGTTTCCTTGTTTCAGAATCATAAAGTATCAAGTTTAGAATGCTTCAGTAATTCATGAATAAATCTGAATTAATTTTGTAATGTAACTTACATAATAGGAGAAGTAAATTGTAATATTCCGTGTAGAAATAAACAACAATATAAAGCAACATAAACAAGTAACTACAGCAAATAGAGATACATCACATAAATAATGCAAAACATGGAGAACACTGAGCCATTTTATTCTATAACTGAAAGATACAATAAGTACAAAGGTGATCAGAATGATGGCACCTTGGCTTGCACAAGGCAAGCTAGAAATACTCTCAGAAATGCTCAAGGAATGGTTGCTCTATCAGTGACTGCGTTATCTCCAAAATGTTGTTGCTACTACTACCGGACTACTGCTACTACTGGAATGGGATGGCTCTTTGGAGCTATTCCCCTGCTCATAAAAATGTGAAACTTTGGGAATGAGCTCTCCTCCAAATACCCAGAAAATCCCAGAAAGGGATTCCAGGATGGATGACCTCGGAAAATCACCTCCCTGAGGAATAACGCTATCCGAGTGAAGTACGCTGGCCCTGAATGAATCCATGCAAATAATTGCCTCCTCCTCTACCAAAATGATGGAATAGCTAAGGGTTGATCCCTTCTCACTATCCCAGTCTGAATCCCTTGATGAATCTCCACCTCCGGCACTACCTCCTCTAAGAACTGCATGATCTCTCCTCAAGACTGCGCTGCCAAAGCAAGTGCGTAATCCCTGACTGAAGATGCTATGGCTCCTACCTGAAAATCAAAAGATAGAACTCCTCACTCGCACAGGCACTTGAAGTCCCCTATGGCTGAGGTTGGGATCTCCGCTCAAAGACACCCAGTGTGCTGAACAACACTTGCAGACTTCGCTCAACAGCAAAAGCGTGCTCAATGTCAAGAGACAAGACATAGATACATAATCGAATAAATGAATGAGGAACCTCTTCCCCTGTTTATGCTTGGAGAGCCTTGCTCTCACCTAGGCCCCACCAAAACTGTGTTGTCCCTCTTGGCCGCATTGTCCCTCTCTCTCTGCGCTGTCATGGGCCCACGCTGCCCATGCTGCCACTTCGACCCCTGGGCCCCACGCTGCCAAATAATAATGTGCTCAAGTGACTTTAGGGAATGTTTGTTTCCTAAATGTAGGCTAAGTATCTTCTCACCCACTTTATTACCTAACTTAACTTTATAAAAAGTAAACTGGCCAAAAATTAATATTACCAATTAGCTGTTGCTAATTGGGAATATTACATAAATTCAGTTAGTTGCAGTAGGATTCCTGAGATTGTCAGATCTAGGAATTTTCACATGGTATCAGAGCATTTGATGTGAAATAGGAAGAGCAAATATGACACTGAAATGATGGCTGAATTGCTGCAACAACAGCAGATTGAATGCCTAGAGGGATTGTGCAGTTCTAGTCAGGAGGCTAAATCCTTGAGGTTGTCTCTCTCTAAGTAAGTCGGCTTAGAGGTAGGACTTCCGGTTTGATATTTTTCCAAGGCAGAGGGAGCAGCAAAGAGCCTTCACACAGAGCCAGAGGGACACAATTTTCTGCAGGTAGTTGCTGAGCAGAGAAGCGTTAGAAGAAGAAGAAGAGCACATAGTGGGGAATTCTTCCTTAGTGAGTTCCTAGTCGAGGAATTCTGCATTTTTCCAAGATCTGAGTAGTAGATCCAGGCAACAAATCTATGAATTCCACAAGGCGTGTGTAAGCCTGCCTAGGCTATGTAGAGGGGGAAGAAGAGGAAGCAGTTCGACATTTTTCGGTTGATATGGCATCTCATGGTCTTAGATATCAAGACCGATTGGAGGGATCCTCCAATTATGTAAACTGGAAGGAAAGGATCCAATTCCTTCTAGATGAATATGATCTCAAGACGTTCGTGGAGAATGTGGTTGTTGTACCTACAGATCTGGATCAAAATAAGAAGTACAAGTCCAATATGGAAAAGGTCAAGAGACTAATCCTTGACGGTGTCAAGGATCACATAATTTCTCATGTAGCTGGCAAGAACACAACCAGGGAAATGTGGGAGACCTTGTCTTTGCTATACGAAGGAACTTCCGAGCAGTGGAAGATGTACTTGGAGCAGAAGTTCCAGATGATCCAAAAGTAGAAGGGGGAGCAGATTTCTTCATTCCTTACGAGACTTCAGGAGATTCAAGACCAACTGGTAGCCATGGGATCCACCCCAACTACAACAACTATGGTGAGGATATCCCTTAACACAATAATGGAGGAGTGGCAAGCTTTTGTCCATAATATTTTGGGCAGGGCTACGCTTCCTAGTTGGTGTTGATTTTTGGGTAGCATTGGATGTGCTCTAACTCCGAAACTTTGTGGAAGGACTAGAACACATGAGATCTCCAAGACCCAGTCATCATTTGGAGAAATTCCACACGGAACTTAAGTTATTCCAATAATTAATTATTTTAATGGGGACCCTAAGTCTAACTTAGGGAAATTAAATAATTAAAGGGAATTAATTTAAACATGTGGGTGAGAATGTTCTAAGTGACGAGGATCAAGTATTTTCTAATCTTAGTCGTCGATTAGAGATTAGATCACAACTATTGATTCTTCAACGAGAAAAGTATTAAAGTAAGGCTTAGCATCAATTGGAGAATACACACAGTGTGGTAGCACTTGAGCTAAGTCGAAATTCTGGGGTGCGGTTTGCTAAGAATTTTGGATTGAGCTTGCAGTCAAGTGAGGGGTAGATCGACAGAGGGATCTCAAATCGGAGCCTGCGAATACAATTGCAGAGAGGCAGATCCGTACCAGAGAGGCAACACAGTCCAGGAGGGGTGAAGCAGAGGCAGCGTAGGCCCAGCAGGGGTGACGCAGACCCAGCCAAGCTCACGAGAGGCAGCGCAAAGGCTGATGCAGGGTAGGAGGGGCTGACGCAAAGCCAGAGGCTGCAATGCTGGGGTTTCAGTGGGCTAGAAAGGGCACGTATTATCCGATCCAGAATGGGTGACACAGTAACTGCGCAGACACCTGTGGGGTTCCTCATCCTCAGCTGAATCAGCCATATTTTCCGTCTCCGAAGATAGAGGTACATCTGCCAAGATTTCTCTGTTGGGAAAACCACTACTGGTGCCCTTGTTTGTATTGAGAATTCTGCATAATAATAAAACCCTCAAGAGCTGCTGCATCGGTTTTCCCGCATTGGGTTTTTCCAGGGACATTTGTCCAGAAAATATTGTGTGTTCTTTGTCATGTGTGCTTAATTCTTCAGTACTTGATCTGTATGTATTTGTAGATATGCAATGTGTTTACTTCATTGTTTTCTGAATATTTCTTAAAATAACTTGTATATGTAAAAACACAAGTAGGAGAAGTAAACCAAATTTCTACAGTAGAAATTTCTGTTAAGTAGTTTTCGGAATTTTCAAATGGTATCAGAGCTATTGCAGATTAGGGGTAGCTGAAACCATCAACAAAGTGAAAGTTTTTTCTGCAGGAAGGCGGTTGAGACAACACAAATCTAGAAAGAGGCGATGCAACAACAGAGGGACAATGCAGACTGAGCAGGGGTGTCCCAGAGCCTGTCTAGCTCACACAGAGCTGACGCAGAGGCTGACGTAGGCCTAGAAGGGTGACGCAGATCCTGTCTAGCTCACATAGAGCTGAGGCACAGACTGACACAAGCCCAAGAAGATGATGCAGTCCGATAAGGGGTGACGTTGTGCCAGTTGTCGTGGCTGGAGGTGCAGTTTTTGTTCTTTGAAGTTGCTGGTGGGGCATTGTTTCTAGCGGTGCAGACCAGTGTCTAATAGGGTTAACAAAGTAAGAGAAAACAGTTCCTCAGCAGACTTTCTAGCCAAGAAGTCTGAGATCCGATCGACGGATTGATTGGAGAGGGCTAACTCGACATAATTGGTGGAGGATTTCCGGGAAGGAAATCACTTGTCATAGGCTCCAAGAGGGTTTCTATCGCCAAGAAACCCAGATCCAGTCTCTTGCTGAGAGAAGCAGCAGAAGAAGGGAGAAGAGCATTCATTTCTACATTTTGAGCAGAGATGGCCTCACATGGATTGAGGGATTAGGACAGATTAGATGGTGCATCTAACTTCGTTATCTGGAAAGCCAGAATCCTGTTAGTCCTTGACGAATATCGTATAAAAGATCATGCCGAGAGGGTTGTAGCTATTCTGGTCAATGCTGATTCATTAAAGAAGTATGAGGAAAATCAAGCACGGGCTAAGCGCTTGATTATGGACGGAGTGAAGGATCATGTGATCCCACATATTGCCGAGAAGAACATGGCAAATGACATGTGTACAACGTTGATCAAGCTGTATCAAGGCACCTCCGTCAAGAGGAAGATGCTTCTGGAGAATCAATTGCGACTATTTCAGATGCGCAAGGGAGAGGAAATTGACCCCTTCTTCATTAGATTGAAGGAAATTCGAGATCAGCGAGTTGATATGGGGGCAACTCCTGATGATGGTCACATGGTGAAGACTGCCCTGAATGTTGTCACCGATGATTGGGAGACCTTTTTCCAAAGTATCTTGGGCAGAGCACAACTTCCAAATTGGGAGGACATGTGGGCAACTCTTCATCAAGAGGAGATCAGGATAATGTCCAAGATGGGCAGCAGCTACGGTGATCCAAATGGAAAGTGGCCTACACCCATGGTATTCATCCACCCATAGTATTTATCTGCCCATGGTATTGTAAGTGACATCTATCCATGGTATTAATTCACCCATGATATGTAGCCACCCATGGTATTCATCCACACATGAAATTTACCCATGGTATTGTAAATGGCATCCACCCATAGTATTCATCACCCATGGTATTGTAAGTGACACATGCCCATGGTATTCATTCACCCATTGTATTCATTCATCCATGGAATTTACTTGTGGTATTATAACTAAAAGATGCTATAAGTAACAAGTAGCATCTTGTAAAAGGACAGATTGTCCACCACAATGTAGTTTCTATAGTTATTCTCTGTTTTAATAAAATCATTCTTTGTGGTTTTATTTAATGTGTGTTCTCTCATTTTTTCTCGCATTTTAATTATGCAGATCTTGCCATATCTTACTTTTTTAGATCTTGGGGGCCTCCCCCCAAGATTTGGATCAGTGGCATCAAATTCAGGTTATGAATCCATGGGAATAAGGGTTTGAAAAATATTTCAGTTTCAACATTTTGCATCCATATTGAGCAAACTCCATGCAAGTTTCACGACCTCCATGGAGCACTTTCTTGGACAATGCGAGAAGAATTCTTGTTTTTTTTTTTCATTTTTTTGTAGGAATTTTTGGGTGACGAGTTTGTAGAGAAGATCTGAAAATATGGATGCAAAATTTTCAGAAAAAAGTAGCAGATCTAGATTCCTTGCTAAAAATAGCCAATTTCAAAAAAAAATATCAGTCGAATTGGAGTCCAGATGAGGGAGATATCTCTAATTCAAAATCAGCGATGTTGAAGAAATTTTTCTAACGACTATTCGTGGAAGGTGGCTCTCCTATCATTTTTTGCAGTTTTCCATGCGACATTTCAGAGAAATAATTATATATCTGAGCTCCCCTTGAAAATTCACCCGATTTCAAAAAAACAAATTGGTAGAATCAAAGTTCGGACGAGGGAGTTATCATTGATTTAAAATCAATGATTCTTTTTTAGAAATTTTGTGAAGGTGGGACAATTGCAGCGCGAATCTGAGTTTCCAAAGTCTCTAGATAGCTATTTCAAACACATGGAAAAATGAAGAATGATCATTCTATTTCCAAAAACAGGTTATAATAAAGATTCCAAGTTATATTGACCGAGTTATGCCAATTTTAAATCTGGAGCAGCGTTCGGAGCGGGTTCCTTTTGGAGATGTGCCCTCCCACGCCGCTTTAGTAGGCACTTGCTTCACATTCATTAGTTTTAGCATAACAACGTTCGGCTTGGGTTCTTTGGAGATGTTCCCTCCCACCCCAGGCTATGTAGGTACCTACTACTTCATCAATAGTCAGCATCACAATTATGGGTCAACTACACAAAATCCTTCTCATCGAAGTCCATTCGCTAGGCCACACACTTTTAGTATCACAGTTGGTCACAAGCATTACAGAGTATCTCTATCCTCGAATCTTCGTTTGTCATGGTTTTGGGTCATCCATAAACCCACACTTCATCGAAGTCCACTTGCTAGTCCGCACACTATGAACATCACAGTTGGTTCAAGAATTATAGGGTATCACTATCCTCGGATCTTCGTTTGTCATGGTTATGGGTCATCCACAAACCCACACTTCATCGAAGTCCACTTGTTAGGCCGCACACTGTCAGTATCACAGTTGGTCACAAGCATTACAGGGTATCTCTATCCTCGGATCTTCTTTCATCACGGTTATGGGTTAACCACACAAACCCTTCTATTCAATGGCTCTTCATATTCAACAAAGGCTTTTCAGAAGGGAACTTCACGCAATGGGGACCATTGCTTCTTAAGGAGGAGGAATGATCCGAATAAAAAGTGGCATACACCCATGGTATTCATCAACCCATAGTATTTATCCGCCCATGGTATTGTAAGTGACATCTATCGATGATATTAATTCACCCGTGGTATGTAGCCACCCATGATATTCATTCACACATGAAATTTACCCATGGTATTGTAAATGGCATCCACCCATGGTATTGTAAGTGACATATGCCCATGGTATTCATTCACCCAGGGTATTTACCCAACCATGGAATTTACCTATGGTATTGTAACTAAAAAATGCTATAAGTAACAAGTAGCATCTTGTAAAAGGACATATTGTCCACCATAATGTAGCTTTTACAATTATTCTTTGTTTTAATGAAAAAGTTATGTGGTTTTATTTATTGTATGTTCTCTCCTTTTTTCTCACATTCTAATTTTGCAGAACTTGCCAGATCCATTTCAATTTTTTAGATCTTGGGGGCCTACCCCCAAGATCCAGATCAAGTAGAGGAGCCAAGATCAAGAAGGAGGAGGAGGAAGATGTGGCTCTTGCATCTGAGGGACAACAACAATAGCAAGGAAAGAAGAAAAATGACCTCTCAAAGGTCTTGTGCTTCAGATGTGGCGAATTGGGACATTTCACCAATACTTGTCCTCAGAAGAAGAAGGGAAAGGAAGATTCAGATTCTAAGGCTGCAGCCAAGGGGGATGATGGCAGTAATGATGATGTGGCTATGAGTGCTCATGTACTTCAAGAGAAGAGGTGGGGCGACATAGATCTGTAGATTGAGCTACAGATAGCGGGGGGCAGGATCCTTTAGGTGCCCAAACTCTTGGATCACATACGAGTTGCGGGAGCCCTCAATGACAGTAGCAAGATTACTGGAGTCAGTTGGCGCAGAGAATTATGGAGGCACGGTGGCAGTGAGGACGCTAAATACTGGAGCAACGTAGTGTAGAGGCAGCAGCAGCGCAGAGGCTGATGGGACTTCAGTAGCGCAAAGGGGTAGTGCTTACGCAGTAGAGCAACAACATCGCAGAGTTTCAGACGATCAACACAGTTCAACAACAGAGGGTTCTTCAATATCGAGATGTAGCCAGACTGACTTGTCCGTTAATATTTTGGGTGATGTCCTTTAGTTTCTTACTTCTTAGCAGCTGAGTTACAGTGTAGCAGTTAGCAGTGGCAGTGCTATGGGCAACATGATGCAACATTTGAGAGGGAGATGCAGTACAAATGAGGTAGTGACTGTGGCAGATTCATGGGCAGCAGTATAGAAGGCAGCAACACAGTGGATGAGGGGCAGTAGCCAAGCATCAACAGCACAGGGGACCGATGTTGTGGATCAGGGTGATGCTTTAGGTTGAAGTGTTGCTAGAGCACTTTCCTCGCTAAGAGGGAGTGTTGATTTTTGGGTAGCATCAGATGTGTTGTAGCTTCAAAACTTTGTGGAGAGGCTAGAACACATGAGATATCGAAGATCGGGAAATCGTTTGGAGAAATTCCACTCGGAACTTAAGTTATTCCAATAATTAATTATTTTAATGGAGACCCTAACTCTAACTTAGAGAAATTAAATAATTAAAGAGAATTAATTTAAACTTGTGGGTGAGAATGTTCTAAGTGACGAGGATCAAGTATTTTCTAATCATAGACGTCGATTAGAGATTAGATCACGGTCGTTGATTCTTCAAAGAGAAAAGTATTAAAGGAAGGCTTGGGGTCAGTTGGAGAATACACACAGAGTGACAGCACTTGAGCTAAGTTGAAATTTTGGGGCGCGGTTTGCTGATAATTTTCGAGTGAGCTTGCAGTGTAACGAGGGGCAGATCGACAGAGAATAAAATTGCAGAGAGGCAGATTTGTACCATAAAGGCAACACAATCCAGGAGGGGTCACGCAGAGGAAGAATAGGTCCAACAAGGGCGGCGCAGACCCAACCAGGCTCACCCAGAGCCAGTGCAGAGGCTGACGCAGTCACAAAAGGGTGAAGCAGGCCAGGAGGGTCTAATGCAGAGCCATAGGCTGCAACTTCGGGGTTTCAGTGGGCCAGAAAGGGCTCGTATTTAGCAGATCCAGAAGGGGTGACGCAGCCACACTGAAGGGTGACACAGTGACTGCTTAGGCACTTGTGGGGTTCCTCATCCTCGGCTGAACCATCCATATTTTCTGTCTTCAGAGATAGAGGTACATCTGTCGAGATTTATTTGTTGGGAAAAACACTATTGATGTGTTGTGAAACCAGCTCCAAAAATAGAAGAAAAGAGATATCAATGCCTTAGAAATAAGCCACTTCGAGGGGGAAACCTCCAATACATTACATGAATGAACAATTCTTGGATGATACAAAATACAAAACCTCCTTTCTATATATAGGAGTCCATGGGGCCACAATGTAATCCTAGCCGACCTAACAATAATAATTTAAGGGCACAATAATAACAATATGGGGGTTATAGGGGTACAATAATAACAATAAGGGGGTTACAATAACAACAATAAGGGACTATAAGAGTAATATAGGGACCTAACATGCCCCTCTCCTTCAAAATAGTGTTGTCCTCAACGCTTGAGTAGCTCTGGGTGCTTCTATATAAAATTCTCATCCTCCCGTGTAGAATCTTCAGTGGGTAAGTTCTTCCACTTGATGAGATACTCTGAAATTGATCGATTCCGTAGCTGTCGAGTTCTTGTTTCCGTGACCGCTTCAGGTTCCAATATGATTTTTCCTTCCTCATCAAGTTCTGGCAATATTGTTTGAACTGAAATATTTTCACCTATAACCTTCTTTAAGCATGAAACATGGAAAACTGGATGCACTCGTGAAGAAGCAGGAAGCTCCAATTTGTATGCCATAGTACCAATCTTTTGCAACACCTTGTAAGGACCATAGTACTTCGGCGATAATTTATTATCCTTCTTAGCTTGCTTGAGGGACATTTGTTTGTATGGTTGTAGCCGTAAAAATACCCAGTCTCCTACATCAAAACTTCTCTCGCTGCGATGTTGATTTGCATGTTGTTTCATTTGATTTTGTGCCAAATTCAGGTTATCCTTTAAGAGTTGGAGAACTTCTTGTTGATGCTCGATGTGATCTTCCACTGCTTGAACCTTCGAACTTTCTCTTCAAGATGATGTGATGGATGCTGGATGATATCCATAAAGTGTTATAAATGGGGTCATTTTTGCTGTAGTATGGAAGGAAGTGTTATACCACCATTCAGCGAGAGGTAACCACTTGACCAATTGTGTTTGTTTATTAGATACAAAACAACGAAGATATCCTTCCAAACATTTATTTACTATCTCAGTTTGACCATCGAATTGAGGATGATAAGATGAGCTATGAGCTACTTGAGTACCAAAATAAGAAAATAACTCCGTCCAAAAATTTCCAGTAAAAATGAGATCTTTGTCGCTCACAATAACCCTTGGGTTCCCATGTAGCTTTTGAATTGTGTCCATAAATGTAGTAGCAACTGTACTTGCTTTAAATGGATGAGATAATGCACAAAAGTGTGCATACTTGGTAAGTCTATCAACTACCACCATGATGACACTCTTTCCTTCGGACTTAGGTAAACCCGTGATAAAATCCATTGAAATCTCCTCCCAACGTTGACTTGGAATGGATAAAGGTTGTAGAAGACCCGGGGTCTTAATTGTCTCAACTTTATTCTGCTGGCAAACCAAACATTCCGCCACAAACTTTTGAATATCGTATTTAAGTCCATCCCAAACAAATTCTTTCTCCACCTTGTGGTAAGTTTTTAAAAATCCTGAGTGTCCTCCTAAAGGAGAAGTGTGCAATTCCAAAAGAATATTTTGTTTTAGTTTGGAATTCTTACAAAGATATAAGCGATCTTTGTACCATAAGGAATAATTTTTCCAACTAAATGTATCAGATTTACTAGGATCTTGCTGCAAATTTTGAATGAGTGTCCACACTTCTTCATCCTTCTTCCATTCATCTCTTGCTTTGGTTATCCAATCTGGTTGGATAATAGAAATGGCACAAAGCAATGCTTCCACCTCTTCATTCTTTCTTGAGAGTGCATCTGCAACAACACCTAGCTTCTCTTTTTTGTAGATTATTTCAAAGTCATAACCCAACATCTTTGTGACCCATTTTCGCTACTCTTCTGAAGATAGTCTTTGTTCCAAAAAGTGTTTAAGACTATCATGATCAGTTTTTACCTTGAGGCTAACGCAGTCCCAGAAGGTTGAAGCAGATGCTAACGCAAGACCAAGAGGGTAACACATACGAGAGGGGGAGACGTTGTGCCAGTTGCCATGGATGGAGGTGCATTTTTTGTTCTTCGAAGTTGCTGGTAAGGCATTGTTTCTGCCAGTGTACAACAATGTCTAGCAAGATTGACAATGTAAGGGGAAATAGTTCCTCAACAGACTTTCTAGCCAAAAAGTTTGAGATCTGATTAGTGGAGTGATTCGATAGGGTTGATTCGATAGAATTGGTGGAGGATTTCTGGAAAGGAAATCACTGGTCAGAGGGAGCATATTCTCTAGAGGGTTTCTATCTCAAAGAAACCCAAATCCGGTCTCTTGCTGAGAGCAATAGCATAAGAAGGGAGAAGAGCATCTGTTTCAAAATTTTGAGCAGAGATGGCCTCGCCTGGATTGAGGGATCAGGACAGGTTAGATGGTGCATCTAACTTTGTCATTTGGAAAGCCATAATCTTGTCAGTTCTTGAAGAGTATAAAATATCATGCCGAGAGGGTTGTAGTCATTTCAGTCAATGCCAATCTATTAAAGAAGTATGAGTAAAATCTAGCACGTGCTAAGCTCTTGACTATGGATAGAGTGAAGGATCATGTGGTCCCACATATTGTCGAGAAGAACACGACAAATGACATGTGGACAACGCTGATCAAGCTATATCAAGGCACCTCCGTCCAAAGGAAGATGCTTCTCGAGAATTTGCTGTGACTATTTCAAATGCACAAGGGAGAGGAAATTGACACCTTCCTCATTAGATTGAAGGCAATTCGAGATCAGCTGGTTGCTATGGGGGAAACTCCTGATGATGGTCTCATGGTGAGAACTTCCTGAATGTTATCACCGATGATTGAGAGACATTTGTCCAAATTATTTTGGGCAGAGCACAACTTCCAAATTGGGAGTACATGTGGGCAACTCTTCGTCAAGAGGAGATCAGGAGAATGTCTAAGATGGGTAGTAGCAACGGAGGAACCAAGATCAAGGAGGAGGAGGAAGATGCGGCTCTCGCATCTAAGGCACAATGACAGCAACAAGGTAAGAAGAAAAAGGACCTCTCAAAGGTCCAGTGCTTTAGATGTGGCGAATTGGGACATTTCGCCAATACTTGTCCTCAGAAGAAGAAGGGCAAGGAAGATTCAGATTCTAAGGCTACGACAGCCAAGGGGGATGATGGCAGTGATGATGATGTGGCTATGAGTGTTCATGTACCTCGAGAGAAGAGGTGGAGCGACATAGATCTATAGATTGAGCTACAGGTAGCGAGGGGCAAGATCCTTGAGGTGCCCAAACTCTTGGATCACATACGAGCTACGGGAGACCTTAATGACAGTAGAAGGATGACTGGAGTCAGTTGGTGCAGAGGATTATGGAGGCATGGTGGCAATGAGGACGCTGAAGACTGGAGCAACGCAGTGCAGAGGCAGCAGCAGCATAGAGGCTGATGGGACTTCAGCAGCGTAGAGAGGCAGTGCTTACACAATGCAGAGCAGCAGCAGCACAGAGATTCAGAGGGTCAGCGCAGTTCAGCAACACAGGGTGCTTCAGTATCGAGATGAAGCCAGACTGACTTGTTTGTCAGTGTTTTGGGTGATGTCCTTCAGTTGCTTACATCTCAGCAACTCAGTTGTAGTGTCGTAGTTAGCAGTGGCAGTACTATGAGAAGCATGATGCAACAATTGAGAGGGAGCTGCAATACAGATGAGGCAGTGACTGTGGTAGAGTCATGGGAAGCAGTACAAAAGGCAGTAGTGCAGTGGATGAGGGGTTGTAGCTGACCATCAACAACCCATGGGACCGATGTCGTGGATCAGGGTAATGCATCAGGTTGAAGTGTTGCTAGAGCACTTTCCTCGCTAAGAGGAAGTGTTGATTTTTGGGTAGCATCGGATGTGCTCTAGCTCCGAAACTTTGTGAAGGGGATAAAACAAATGAGATCTCCAAGGCCCAGAAATCGTTTGGAGAAATTCCACCCGGAACTTAAGTTATTCCAATAATTAATTATTTTAATGAAGACCCTAAGTCTAACTTACTAAAATTAAATAATTAAAGGGAATTAATTTAAACACGTGGGTGAGAATGTTCTAAGTGACAAGGATCAAGTCTTTTCTAATCTTCGCCATTGATTAGAGATTATTTCACGACCATTGATTCTTCAACGAGAAAAGTATTAAAGTAAGGCTTGGGGTCAGTTGGAGAATACACACAGAGTGGCAGCTTTTGAGCTAAGTCAAAATTTTGGGGCGCAGTTTGCTGAGAATTTTCGAGTGAGCTTGCAGTGCAAAAAGGGGCAAATCGACAGAGAGATCTCATATCTGAGGTCAAGAATACAATTGCAGAGAGGCAGCATAATCTAGGAGGGGTGACGCAGAGGCAACGTAGGCCCAACAGGGGTGACGCAGACCCAGCCAGGCTCACACAGAGCCAGTGCAAAGGCTGACGCAGTCACAAAAGGGTGACGCAGGCCAGGAGGGGCTGACGCAGAACTAGAAACAGTGGGGTTTTAGTGGGCCAGAAAGGGCTCGTATTCAACAGATCCAGAAAGGGTGATGCAACCACACTGAAGGGTGATGCAGTGACTGTGTAGGCACCTGTGGGGTTCCTCATCCTCAGCTGAATCAACCATATTTTCTGTCTCCGAAGATAGAGGTACATTTGTTGGTATTTATCTGTTGGGAAAACTACTACTGGTGCCCTTGTTTGTATTCATAATTCTGCATAATAATAAAACCTCTGAAATTTCTTTACTTATAGGTTTTCCTACATTGGGTTTTTCCGAGGACATTTGTCCAAAAAATATTGTGTCCTTTGTCATGTGTGCTTAATTCTTCAGTACTTGATCTGTATGTATGTGTAGATCTGTAGTGTGTTACATTTACAAGTTACATTGTTTTCTGAATATTTTTGAAAATAACTTGTAAATGTAAAAACACAAGTTGGAGAGTAAACCAAATTTCTGCAATAGAAATTTCTGTTAAGTAGTTTCAGAAATTTTCATAGTTGGGAGAAGATGTGGGCAGCACTTCAAGAGGAAGAGTTGAGGAGAGATCTAGTCAAGTGCAAGCTTGACAGCAGTAGCAGGAGCATATTGAAGAATCCAGAGGAGGAGGAGAATGCAACCCTCACATCAAAGGGGCATCAAGGGCAACGAAGACAGAAGAGAGATGTCTTGAGGGTGAAGTATTTGAGATGAAGTGAGATGGGCCACCTTGCATCACAGTGTCCTTTGAATAAAATGGACAAGGATGAAAAACACGATCCTAAAGTTGCAGCCGCAAAGATCAAGCAGGATGAGTTCGCCATGAGTGCCCATGCTTCTCCTGGAGAGAAGTGGGGTGATATTGAGTTGTAATTTCACTTTGAACTTCAGTTGTGCAAGATCCTCGAGGAGCCCACCTCATGGATCATTAGCTTGTTATGGGGGCCCATAATCAACAATAGCAGGATGGAGCAGTTTTCAGCGGAGCCGAGGAGTGATGGAGACGACAGTGCAATAGGTAGCAACATCTACTTCTGTAGCAGCAACAATGTAGCAGTCGCAGTGCAGTGCACATCAGTGAAGCGCAATGCAGAGCAGTGCTACGCAGTGCATCAAAGGGACAAGACAGTAGATATTAACAGTTAGTGTCCTTAGCACCGAGGTGCATCCACTGAATGCTTGTTCATTTTTGGGTGGTTTTCAGTTGCTTCTCTCAGCAGCTGAGTTGCAGTGCAGATGCAGTGTTAGCAGTGGAAGTGCTAGCAGCATAACAAACGCATCACTTGAGAGGAAGCTGTAGTACGGATGCAGCAGTGGTAGTGTCATGGGCAGCTGTATAGTTGCAGCAGTAGCGCAGTTATTAGTGAACAGAAAACAACAGCACAGAGGATGCTTCAAGGTCAGAGCAGTATGCAACAGGCATGTTGTATGTTGTTAGAGCACTTTCCTCGCTAAGAGGGAGTGTTTACTTTTGGTAGCATTGGAAGTGCTCTAAGTCTCAAATTTTATGGAGAGGCTTAGGCACTGGTATTCCAAAGAACCCAGAAACCATTGTGAAAATTCCACTCAGTTCATGTTTTATTGTAAAAATTAATTATTTTAATGGGGACCCAAAGTCTAACTTAAGAAAATTAAATAATTAAAAGGTATTAATAAAACAGAGTGAGAATGATCTAAAAAGAAAAGATCAAGTTGTGTTATAATCTGCGCCGTTGATTATAGATCTAATCTTGGTCATTGATATCTCAATGAGAAGACTATAAAGGAAGACTTGAGGGTCATTTGGAAAGACACATCAATCGAATCAAGTAATCGAATTCTTCTGATGGAGCAATGCTCGGACGAAGATCATATCTAAGTGATTCAATTGTAGCGAGGGGTAGAGACAGTTATCGGTTGGAGGATCTTCTCTGGACCAAGAATACATAGCAAAGAGGCAGCAGGACCAACAGCAGAAGCAATGCAGCCTCTAGAGTGTGCGGTGCAGGCCCCAGAAGGGGTGACACAGGCCCACACAGAGACTGGTAGTGCTTTCGAGTGACTACGAGATTTGCTAGAGATCGGGGTTTCTGAGCCAGGAGGGCTAAAACTCGACTTTCTGGGAGGCAAATCGATTCAGAGAGGAGGTGAAACAGTCCACAGTAGTCCCCACACAGGCCTACGCATCTACTGCATAGAGGTAGCTGGGGTTTCACCAGTTCAGATCCGCATTAGCCGGGACTTGCAGTGTGAGGTAAAAATCACTATATTTTGTCTGCTGTGATTTCTCTGTACTAGATAGCCAACAAGGCATCTAGAGATTGTATTCAGAAACTGCTGCTTAATAATAACAAACCCTCAGATTTGTTGCATTGGTTTTCCCCCATTGGGTTTTTCAGGGACTTAGTCCAAAATAAAGGTGTCTTATGTGTGATTTAATTCTTGCTCAGTTTCCTTGTTTCAGAATCATAAAGTATTAAGTGTAGGTTTCTTCAGTAATTTACTTCAATAATTCATGAAGAAATCTGAATTAATTTTGTAATGTAACTTACATAATAGGACAAGTAAATTCAGTTAGTTGTAGTAGGATTCCTAAGATTGTCAAATCTAGAATTTTCACAATGCCACCATTGAGAAGCCTTTCTCTGGACACTTTGTGCCCCAACTCACTGTCTCAAGTGAGCCCCCTGCATCCTCCTACTCGCAATGAAGGCATCGAGGGACAAAATTTGACTCGATTGCGCCTACAAACAATGTGGAAGTGAGACCGATGCGCAAGTCCCCATAGATATCATCAAATGATGCTCATCTGCATCCTCATCAATCTGGGGTGAGTTACACCCGCCGTGAGGACGGTCGCCTCTATCAGACGGTCTCCTTGGAGGTGACGCCCCAAAACCCCAATGGATGGCATCACGCATCACTGCCTGTGACCAAACATCCCTGTGCTCCCATGCATACAAATGTGTATCTTTGTGCCCCTTGGCACACACCTAGACCCAATTGCACCCCTCTATGCACTGTTGGACACCACTACTAGCTACAACACCATCCTGTATCAGTCGGTACACCTCCTATAATGATGTAGTTGTCACTCCATGCGGAACCTCCAAGTGGTGTGAGTCGCTCCTCCTACTCCACAGTGCACGTCCGCACAACTCGACACTCCACCATACACCTTTGTTCACCTCTCCAGAACACTGAACTCCGTGGTACAACTCTGTGCACCACTAAACATCTACGCCAACTGTCGCACCACACTGCATCATCGGTGATCCCACATGTGTCATACATCCGCGACTCCGCTAGTGACCCCACCATGATGTGGGATACTCCTCATCATCTGCCCTGGTAGACCTAAGTGGTCTATCTCCTCACATGCTAATGGGAATGAGACCACTGTGCCTATCCTCCATGGCACCTATGTCCAATGTGCCCATGAGAGAGCACTGTCTCCATACAATGCGACGTCTGGTGGCCTGTTGATTCCACATCCTTTGGCCAATCCCTGCCAGAGTATGCTACTCTCCCTGTGACTCCATGTGAATCCAACATGTCCAAACAACCCATGTGTTCGACTCACGAACCCCCTGACTACTAGTGGCGACTGGAACTCCCCCAAGGAATGAGTGCACTTAGTCACTGGGTTCACTATCCCACTGGCGCCATAGCCCTCTTGCATCCCACATATATGATAGGAAGCCCCACCTAGATCCCAATGCTAACCTGGGCCTCCAACATCTCCAATCTCTGAGAGCTCATGCTAAGCTTCCCTCTAGACTCTGATGATCTCTACAAGGCTGTCCCACTCCGTCGGGTACCAAATCAAAATCTCTCGCCATCCAACCTTAAGGCAAGGATCAAATGCACGAACACCTGTACACAAAACAAACCCTCCATTCTACGAATGATGCACCCTACTCAGCTCATGTCTCCTCGTCTCGATAGTCTAGTTAGCACATACAATCTGACTAGGTAACTTTGCCTCTCTCTCACCAATATTCAGATAACCTATCAGTGCTACAAGCCCCATCTATATATGCTCGAAGAGGGTTGCTCAAACGCTCCAAGGTGTACTCCTTTAGCTATATTGCTAAGGACTTCAATCGTTCCCCAACGCGAGTTAGTTTGGCCACCGACTCAGCACAAACCAATCTCATGCCCTCTAGCTCCTCATTTTGTTGTAGAATGGTCTCTCAAGTTGTTGTGGTCTTCCTTTTGAATGCTAGAATGTCGGCCTGGAGTTGTCGAAACTGTTGTGGGCAACTATCATCTGTAAACTCAGTCACAACTCTGGATACCTCTGTGTCTCCTAGACCCTCATTAACCTGTTGTAGGTGGCCATCATCTGGAAAAGATATCACAAATCTAAGTGCCTCATCAATTGATACATCCTCCACGGATGGCCCTACGGGCGTATGCTCAACTGTCTCCACCAAGGTGTCAGTCGAAACTATCAAAGGGATCTCCAACAAGGGTGACACCTGCATCACACTGGGTATGTCTACCTACTCCTCGCACTCCTCTGTGCCCTCAGCCGCATGCTCAATATCCCCCTTAGGCTCTCGACATCTAAGGCCCGGTCTCCAACGACAGTAATGCCTCCTAGCTCCATCCTCTAACGATCCTCCTCTAAGCTCCTCGAATGAGAAAGCCCTCCTGATCCTAGGTTCGGACGCCTCATACTCATCAATTATATCCAAGAAGGAGCTCCTCAAACCTACAAAGGTGTTTGGTTCCCTCCCCTTCTCCGGTTCATCTAGAAAATGAGGAATGGTAGGTTGGCTAGGTTGACCATGGGTATTTTTCTGTCGGAGCGCATGTGCATGCACATGGCTTCTCTGTTGGGCATTACTCAACGTCCCCATCATTTCTTGCATCCTCTCTGTTATCACTGTTTGTTGTTTTTCCCTTTTTGGACTCCTTCCCCATTCATATAATCCCATACATTCAAAATCACTTTTCCCATAGACCAAAACCCAAAATCATTTACATTACCATCTCCTACAAACCTTTCGAAGGACAAAATATGATGAAGTGGGACCCATTTTACCCACCACGCTTCCCTTTTCATTTCATTTTCCATTTAAAATCATTAAACTTACATTTTTTTCCGCCTTTCTGCTTTACCCTTCCATCTTTACCGTTTCATCACTTTTCAAACCCCGATCGCGATTAAAGTGGGGCCCTCGTCGCATTTCGTAGATTTTATATGTTTCGCATTAGGAACTAAACTGTAAATAATGCGATGGCTGATTTGTGATATCACATCACATATATTTTAACTTACCTTGTGAGTGCCCGTAGTCTATTTATTTTAATTTTCGATGTGGTAAGTCGGCCCCACCTCAGCAGCTCTACCCCCATTGCATAGTCGTCGCAATACATTGATATACCATATAAAATTTGTAACACTTATCGCTTAAACCTTCGTCAATTCATAAAACTCCGCCACATAGCCAGTGGGTCCCTCTTCCCCGCACTCTGCAAATTTTAAAAGTTAACCCCCACAACTTATAACTAAAAGCTAAAAGCTACGATCTACGTTGCGGTCCAGTCCCACTTTTTCCCTGCCACGTCATTCACCTCCTCCCCCGCAAGTCGCACTTTGCAATTTTTAAAGTTTATATCTTCTGCGCTTATAACTAAAGGCTAAGAGTTGCGATAGAAATTCCGATCTGGTCCCACCGACCCTCCATGTCACCTACCCTCCACGTCACCTCCCCATTGCATCGCATCGCCAATTGTATTCTTCATAATTTAAACTTTAAAGGTTGCGAAGTGCGCAGATGCAATGCACATCAGAATTGAAATTTGAAAAATTTCAGGTCCGGTCTATCGGTTTTTCATGCTATTTTGTTTATAAAAAGGTTTTAACACAACAAGAGTATTTTGGGTAATAAAACAATAGAAAGGTCGAGTCGGGTAGCCAAAAGCGTTCAATAGCACATTTGCCCGCACAGCTCTCAACTCGTCTGTCAGCATATCAGCGAATTGATTGCCCTAACTGCCTAATTACATCGGGAAGACATTTAGCAACAATGCAGCACAGGAAAAAAGGGTCGAATCTTTTGTGTTTCAGTGAGGGCATTTATTCTTTTGATGATGGATAATGCCATTCGAGCACCTAACTACTTTTGATGTAATTATGCACTCCTTTAGTTAGTAGTTGTAATCAATATAACTACAGTCCTATTAGGAGAATAACTCTTAAATGGATAAGTGTCTTTTATGTTCCAGAAATAGATGAGTCAGTTATGATTAACTGTCAGTTTGAAGGTTCGATGATCCAGAATCCTATGTAATGTAAATAAAGTCTATTTATAGACAGAAAATCAAATATCAAAGGGTTGGAGAATATTGTACTAAACTAATACTCTGTAATAGTTTCCAGTTTCAGTAATATATAGTGATATTTACTCCTTTACCTGAGATTCGAAGGAGGTATTCAATGTGTTTATGTTCTATGTCTTTCATGTTTAATATCTGCAGTGAGTTTGATGTCTAATTACTCAAAACTCATCGTAACATGCTTTGACTTCCTTTAGAGGTTAAACTCCTTTTTTTTTTCTGTGTTGTATGTGTACTACCTTTTCATTGAAACCTTCATTTGCCTCAGTTTCCATAAGAAGAAATATTCTCATTGAGTTTACTGATGTTGACCCCATAGCCCATTGGTAGCAAGTTTCTTGATTTTTCAACCTGCAATCAATTACAATCAAGTTACAGTTATAGAGTTATCCATCTACTAGAATTTCCATTGAAAATCATAAATTACCTTGAGAGAGCCCTCTCAAACTGAAGAGGTTGATCTTCAGCGAAAATTGGTTTGAAAGAGTTACATTAAGTTGATTGATGAGCAGCCTATCAGAATCAATTTGGTGATAACAATCTCTAAGACTTGTTGGATTTTCCTCCTCAACTATTGGTTCTGCCTCATCGGCTCCTCCATGATCCCCTATGTACTCTTCCCCTTTTGTGTCATTGGAGTACCCATAAATTCCCCAGTCATTATTCATGCATGGCCAAAAGCTCCATGATCTTGCTAGCTCCCCCACATATGGACAAGATCATGCTTTGATACCACTGTAATATTCCAAATGGAAAATTTACAATGATAACAAAGGCATGCAAATATATAAACACATAAATTTTTAGAAATTAACACAAAAACCATAAAATATGCACCAGCTCCATAAAGTAGCCAAATTTTATTATATGAAGATACTGTGGTACAAATAGTTGGAGAAAACGCACCTGGGCTTGCACAAGGGAATCTACAAGCACCAGGTGATGAGTACAAGCAAAACCCACAGCTCCAATAGCAAGCTCCTCCAGAAAATTGCATTGCTGCTCCAAAACTGCATTGTTGCCTGACTTTGGCCTCTAATTTACCCAATGAAAACTGCTAAGAAAATTCTAGGAATTTGAGAAAGTGATCCTTTCCCAAAACCCAGAAAAACCCATAAAAGGTTTCCTCTAATTCTAACCTTCAAAATTTGAACCTTTGCAGCTTGGCCCTCCTCCAAATTCGATTTCTGTTATTGCAGCTGCTATTGTCAATCGCTGCCCTTCAAAACCCCAGTAAACCTTATCAAATGAACCTTCAATCTATCCCCCAACACCTCAGCTCCAAAAACCCTCCAAGGTAGCTCCTACAAAAGAGCCTCCTCCAATTACTGTGCAATCCAGGGAAGTGCTTACACAGTCTCTGTGTATACTGGCTGAGAACTGCATAAAGATTGCTGCTCTAAGGCTACTACTGCTACTACACTCCAGAAATGGGTCCTCAATCACTCCTGTAGCTCCTCCGATGAATCTTCCAGCAACTACACTCCATAATAGCAAGATGGCTCTAACCACTGCACATTACAAGCTTTGCACTGCGTCCCAATCTCTCCAGAAAATTGCAGAACTTGTAGGTACTCACTCCTCTGGTCTCAAGGCAAGGAAAATGCCTTCCTTGTGTGGCACTCAAAGTCCACCGAAGAAAGGTTGAGCTTTGATCCTTGGGAAGCTCTTGTGCTAAACAACACAATGTTGGCTCAACTAAGGCAATTTGATTTCTTCAATAGGAAAAAGATGAAAATGGCTCCTCCATTCCTTCCTTTTATAATTATTGGGAATGCATGCTTATGGGTCCCTCCACAAATTTGATTTTTCCGAAAGGAATTCAAATTCCTTTGTCCCATAATGCATACTTCTTGTGGGACCCATATTCCACTATCAATCAAATTATTTATTTCTCCTATGTTTGTTGCCAAAACTACCCTGTGTTAACTTTAATCAAAATTAAAAAATTAATTTAATTGGGGACATTACATGGTTTATTACAGTCGATTCCCATTCAAGAGAGGAAGTGGGAGAGTGTGTCCATGGACTTTATCATGGGGCTCCCCAAACTCTTGTTACGTAAACGGAACGGAAGCATTCGTTTCCTGAAAAAAACGTTAAGAAAACGGAACGGTACGGAAAACGCCGTTCTCTACGGCCGTTTTCGTTTTTCAATACATAAAACCAGTTTTTCAGAAACAAATGGTTTTTTTTAACGATTTTCTCAGAAACGTAATGGTTTTGTAATGGTTTTTTGAACTGTTTTTTTTTAATGTTGGTCTCTTTCCAGTTTGACATTGAGTGAATCATTAAAATGCCAAAAGTTGGTTTTTATGGGATAATTTTCAGAGATGATTTCATGGTTGGCGTAGTTTAAATTTTCATTAACAATTTGGGGGGATTTGGGTTTTTTAAAGTGGATTTAGTGTATAATTTTATATAATTTATAACATTTAAAAATTATTTTTTATATAAAATTATAAATTTAAATGAAAACAGTTACATTATATATTTTTATAAATTAGTATTTAAATAATTTAATGAATAGTTTAGTATTTATTTCAATTTACTATTATAGTTGATTAATGGTAAAGTTTTGAAAGTTTAATGATAATTTTTTTTAGGTTGTCTTCAAAAATTAGTTGTAGTCTTTATGGTTCTCCATCTTTTCACTTTTTCTATGGAAAATGTCAATGGAGGGAGCCACACTCCTTCCTATATCAAGATAGTTGTAGGTTGTAGTAGTTCTAAACAAATCTGTACTTTTGGCTCTATTTTCAATAGAGATCAATTCAATCTTCACCATCCTATTCCCCAACTAGGGAAACTACAAACTAGTAGCAACTTGCCAAATACCAAATTTGAGGTCAGATCAAGTCACATCTAGTATATATACAATATAAGTATATGTGAGATCATGTACTCATCCCAAAAATTTTATGGATATAAACTTGAAAAAAATCCCACTCTCACTGTGTCTAAATCAAGTGGAAATGGAATGGCCAAATCAAGTTTGAATTCAGTGCCAAAGTTTCTTCACTGTTGTACGTCCTTGTAGCATCAAACATGAGTATTTGAGAATGACCCATGTGAACAACACAAACTTTGCATGTCATGATGAATATTCGAGAATGACCCATGTGAGCAACGAAAGCCTATGAGCAATCACAGATAAACTATAGCAACTTTTTTTTTGTTTTTTCTCTCTCCTCGTTTTCTGAATGTGCGAAACTCACAAACTACGTTTTCGGCCCCGTTGTCGTTGCTTCGTTTCTCTGCTGCTTTAGTAACATGGCTCCTACGACGCACGGGCGAGAGTGGCATTTATGTTGTGGTCAAGAGATTGACCAAGTTTTCCCATTTCTTTTCCATCTCATCGAGATCTTTAGCCTCCCAGGTGGCCGAGTTATTATTTCAGAAGATCTTTTGATAAATGGTCTTCCTTAGACCACTGTTAGTGATAGGGATAACAGGTGGGGGCTTTCTGGCGGGAGTTGTTTCAGTTGGTGGGGACATAGCTTACACACAACACTAGCTATCACCCCCAAATAGATGGGCAGACTGAGAACATGAACAAGTGGTTGGAAGGGTACCTACGCAAGTATGTGATGGGGCATTAGAGGGCGTGGGTCAAGTGGCTTCTGTTATTCATCAATGATATTTTCCTTTATTGATGACTGGATACTTATCCTAGATTTCTAGAAACAAAGTTCATAAACATTGTGAGTTCTAGAAATCTCACTGCCTTCATTATCCTAGGATAAAATTTTCACTATTTCATCATCCCACATGTCAAGCTCAGCTCACCCATCCCAGAAGACCCATCATGGGCTCATGTCACTCATTTCGTCTTTTGTTGTGTCACCTTTGGCCTCAAATCCTCTGTTTTTGTTTTACCCTAAACCCCTGCACTGCTACCTAGGGCCACCAATAAGCCATCTCTCATACATCTCCAGAAATGCCTCAAGCATTGATGATTTCAAAATTGTCTCTATAGGCTCTTTAGATAAATCAAGTACATTGGATTTTGGATCTTCAATACTTAAGTCTATCAAAAACTCTGTTTTACACCTAAAGATCCCAAAGTCTAAGTTTTCAGTCAAAAGCCAAGTCCAAGGAACCTTCCACTAGGTCACCTAGGGTTTCACTGGTCATAGGGTGGATTGGGTGTCCTAAAAATATTTGTTTTTCCTGTGTAAAGAAGACTGCATTCAAAGAAGAAAGGGACAAGTAACTTTGTCCAAAACTGATTAAAAGACCATTCAAGAAAGGCCTCCTTGGCCTAAAGCACTAATTTTGCAAGGGACAGCTGCCCTTGTTCACATTTCTGCAAAAAAAATCAAGATGGCCATCAGCCTGAAAAGAGGTAAGGTAATAGGGTGAAATCATCACAAGGAGACATCCACAGCAAAGAGAAAGGCAGCAGGAATGTGTTTAAAGAAAAATCAGGGTTTTTGTGATTACTTGACAAGACAGTGTACTAGGCAAAGAACAATCACAAGGACCACAAGGAAAGAAGGAACTTCAACACAACCAAATACACATTGAAGATTTTCAGAAATCATGATTGAATAAGGGAAAAAGGTGAGGTGAACTGAACAGAAATGAATGAACTTGAAAGGGCTATAGAGAACTTAGAAGACAACACTACTTATTTTTCTCTAACAACCCTAAAACCTAAGAGTTTGGGAGGATGGATAGAACAAGTCAAGTGAAGAGGATAAGTCCTTCATGAAAAAGCAGATGGCATTCAAAGGATATCCAAGGTGTTCTCTAGGGTTTGTACAAACAGAACTACTTCACTACACCAAAGGAAGAAAGTTGAAAAGAGTATCAGTGTGAGGGAAGGGTCCCAAGCTTTCCAAATACAGTCAAAGGCCTCCAAAAATAGTCAAGATAAAGGTGAGCATGAGGTAAAATGCCCAAGGAGGGAATCATGCTAAGCATAGGTTCACTGTTGAAGAAAATAAATGTCAAACTCCAAAAGAGACTAAGAAGACCAAAGGCAAATATTTTGCAGGCACCAGCACAAAATCAGAAGTGGCCAAGTGAAACCCATGGCATAATATGATTTGTTTGAAACTTTTTATCAAAATAGATATGTTACTACCTAAAAATCAGAATAAAGGTAAAGGAACATTCTTCAGGTCACCAACAATCAAAAAATGCCAAAGAGGACAAAAATAGTGTTTTTAGTTTGTCTAAAGCATACCAAAGGCAGTTTGAATAAGTGCCCAAATTTTTAAAGACAAAGGGGATAGAAAGGACATCTACACCCACTCAGCCAACCATCACCACAAGAGAAAAAGGATGCTTTGAGGAAGTCTTCAAAAACCTGCAAAGACATAGAGTATTAGTCAAGTGACAAAAAAGATTTAAAAACATAAGTAAAGTGGGTTTTGTAACTTTGATTTATTTTTTAAAGGGTATACAGGGCCTCCTTAACCTTTTTTCATCTCATTTAGCACTTGCAAAGGAGAAAGAAACTTCAGGGAGAAAAACTAGGGTTTTCGGGATGTTTTCTGGGCAAAGTAGTCGAGCGTTGCGCAAATACAGGGCGGCGCTACGCAAATCGGCCCTCCACCCGTGCAGAAAAACACTATGTTGCGCTAATATCACCGGGTGCTATGCAAAATTCGGGCGTTGTGCAAACACAGGCCCGACTCGCCCAAAGACCGGCAGGCCCTGCCTCCACCCGACAACTCTACATTGCCCGGGCACTGCGCTAACCAAACTTCACCTGACCGCCCGACAGCACTGCCCCAGTACTACGCAAATCGGACTTCAACCGACTTGCCCAAGAGACGTGCAGACACTGCCTCCTGCCTGACGCTGCGCTAACTGCCATGCAAGCCTTGTCGACGCTGCGCAAACAACCCGACCCGACAGCACAGGCAGGGCACTGTGCAAATGCCAGAAACCTTCCAAAAGTCAAATTCCCTTGCCCTAATTCAAAATTTCATCCTCTGAGGTGCCTCCAAGGTTTTAGAAGGTCCAAGAAATTGGTAAGTAGTGTCCTCTCCTTGTCTCCAAGAAAGTTTTCAAATTAATATTGGTCTTTAGTGGTTTTTAAGCTAAAACCCTAGGAGGGTAAACCCTAGGTCATGCACACAAAGGAGCCTTTGTTCAAAGCCTTCTTGCAATCAGTTTAATGCCATATAAGGGTGGGTGACTTAAGGTGTCTACAAACACAGTTGAGAAAGGCTTCCTTAAAGCTCCGAAGCCACTAAACCCTAAAAACCCTAACCTCCATGCTGCTCATTCACCAAAGCTTGACTCCATGCTTCTTCACCTTGTTTCATCAAGCCACAATTTTCAAACCAGTGTCTCCCATCACCATGTTAGGGGCTGAAAACAACAGTGGTAGTGAAAGTGGTCAAAGAACTGTGAGACCAAAGCATAAGGGAGGAAAAGTCAATAAAATGGAGCCTCAAAGTACAGTTTCCATCACCTCCTCTCCTAGGGTCTTGTCATGCTTTCAGAATACAAGATGTTTCCAATTTTGTGAAAGAGTCAAACAGGTGAAGAGCCACCCTAAACTCACAAGGCTCCTCATTCTCAACCTGCATAACAAGCACTCAAACCTTGCAGGAGTAAATTTTGAGATTTCCGCAGGTGCCATCTTTGAAGCCACAGGTATCCCTTCAGTGGGTGAGAAACGGTTTAAGAAGGGAAAATTAGACAAAGATTTCTTTGAGCCATTCATCAAAACAAGGTATAGAGGAGGTAGTAAGACAGTTTTCCCTTTCTCACACCTCAAACACAGATTTGCACCCTTGATGTTGGTTATCATGAAGTATTTCACCTGTGAGGGGAGACACTCCAGAGTCTATTCCTATCATCTCAGACTCCTCATGCATTTCACAGGGGTTAAGGCACTCAATCTACCCTATTATCTCTATAGGAGCATTATGAAGATGTTTTCTGTTGTCCGGAGGAGGAGTTATTCTCAACAAATGCACAGCTTGTTCCACCATTCCTTGATCAAAATGGTGTGTTGTTGCCCTAGGTGTTGACACCGCAACAACGGCTCGGTTGGGGGGTGTCACCTTTATCCCCAATCTCTCTATTTAAGAGGCTGTCTCCTTGCGAGCCAAGGAGAGTGAACCCTTCTAGAAAATAAGAGATGACAAATCCGGGGGGAAACACGACTAAAACGTAAATACTTATAAAATGAACGAGATTCCACGGATCTGGACGTTATTACGTTTAAGACCGATTATCATGCTTGTAGAGTCAAAACGAGTAACTGGTTATGCAATTATAAACAAGTAAGTAACGCTTAACTGCTGCTTATTAAACCACGATTGATCACAATGATATTTTCTTGAGAATGCCACAACCGTGAATAACAATATTATGAGAATGCCAGATACTTGAAAGATTTCCGAAAAATAAAAATATTTCAATTATAACGCAGCTCGAAAATCAAAATGATCCACAGTGAAACTTAGATAAAAATTTTAAGGCTCAGTTGACCATAGAAAATTCGAATTTTTTTTTAAGTTTTGTATTTTCTAAATTTTTTTTGGATTTTAAAATTTTTAATTTTTTTTATTTATTATTTATTATTTTTTAAATCTAAAATTAAAAAATCTAAATCTAGGCTACAAATTAAATCTAAATTCTAAAGTTAGGTCTAAAATTAAAATCTAAGCCCCAAATTAGAATTAGACTAAACTAAATTTAAATTAAAACAAATTAAACTAAAACTAAATTAAATCCTAAGGAACTAAACAACAAAAAAAATCGACTAAGTTAAATTCTAAGAATAAAAGGAAACTAATCTAAAATTAAACCCCAACCCAAACTACGTTAAATGAAATAAAAAATTTAAAAATTAACTCTATGTTTGTGACTAAGCCTACACAACTAAATAAAAACGAACACTACAGCCCTAACCTTAACGCTACCACAACTAAATCAAGAACGCACTGAAATTTTTATGAACGCATATGTGAGTTTGAAATTTTTAATGTTTGGTTATCGTTTGTTTCACTCGTTTGCAGGTTAGACGGTGACGGCTAGACTAGGGCACGGGGCCTCGATGAAGACAAAGGAGCAGCGAACAGTGGATTGACTTATTTTAATGCTGCGTTTTATTTAGACTGGTCGTTTTTGTGTGTGCAGGTATCGAATCGCAGAGACGGCGTGAGGGAGAGAAGCGTGAAGACTGACTCGGACGGTGGACGTAGAAGGAAGTAATGACGGCAGGCAGACAGAGAAAATGGAACGGATTTGATAGCTATGGAAAAGTTAGACAGTTTGGACGCAGGTTGAAAGAATTCGATGGGCAGATGAATGGATAGAAATGGCTAACGCAGAGGAATGAGGGCGGACTAAGCAGATAGAGGAAAGGAATCTCAAGGAAGAGCAGATTTAATGATGGGAGCTGCTCAGAAATGGGATGGAAAAAGGGAAATCGATGGCTGGGGGATTCAAGGGTTGAATGGCAGCGTTTATGCAGGGAATGACCCAAGACGTCCAACTTTTCTTCTTGCAACCCTGATTTCATACACTGATTTAAACAAATGACGCTCAGATTTGCCCACAGTGGGGATTTGAGGCCAGATCTGGCCTTTGGAGGCTAGATCTGCCTTAGATCTAAATTTTTTTTCTGATTTGAACCTGTAACCTGCAACAATCAGTCAGATCTGAAGACACACACCAAGAAACTATTAAACCCTCACAGATAAATTACAAATTTACAACTAATTTACAATTTAAAACCCTCATGGTCAGATCTGAATCCGTTTAGCACAATTTTCAGAAGTTTAAAATTTTTAGTGAGAGGCACAAGCCTTCGAAACCCTGCAAAATCACAAATATCATAAGATAGACCCGGAATTTAACAAATAAAGAGCTTATCAGATTTATGTTTATTGGGAGTCGGCTGGTCCAACCGAAGACTTCCCCAGACGCCCAATCTTAAAAAAAATTTCCCTGCACACTTAGATCTGAATCTTAGATCGATAGAGATTTAAGAAAACAACATGAGACCTTTGTAAAAAAATCAGAATGTTATTTTATAAACCCAGAAAACTGCACAAGATACCTGTATGCAGATTAATCCATGAAGGCCATCAACCATAAAATACAAGAAACAAAGTAGCAGAGTTTAGAGACAATTCACCACATAGATCTGAGAAGGAACATCCAGATTTGTAACCCCAAAGTCTTTATGCTTTATTCCTCAAAAAGTTTACAAGAGCTTCTAAGAGCAAGTGCACGATCCTGAGATCGGATGACTCAAAAATGACAAAGACCTCTAAATTTATAGGACAAAATCTCTAACGGCTAGTTTGGATGATCCTCGTCAAAATAATCTCAACCGTCCAAAAGATTTAATTATCTTTTAATCCGGAGCGTTGAAATTAAAATTTTGGGGAAAAAACGAATTTATCATTTAATTCAAATTTTAATTAACTCAAAAATACTATTTTTGAGTTAATTACCCCAAAATTTTGACCTTGACTTAACCACCAGGGCCCAAGGGTCCAATATTTCTTAAAATTCGCAATATTCCCTTGGCCTGGGGCTTTCAAAATCATTTTCCAAGGACCCACAAATTTTGCCTTTAAAGATTTAATCCTAACTTAGGACCCTAAATTAATTAAATTTCTGGTTTAAGATTTTATTAATTAATTGACCAAAAAATTTAATTAATTGACTGAGAGGGGATTATAATTATTTTCCAACCCTCTTTTACATGAGATAATACATTTACATACATGAAGGGGGAATACCCATTCGTATAGACCCTCAAATAAATACCCAGTTCTGCGACTCAAAATATGATCTAGTAGACCAAGTAGCTCAAACTACTTTTACAAGGACTCGATAGAAACACTAGGACTCACTTAGTATTCTGATGACAAATTCCACCCTAGCTTTGGGGTGAGGCTGGAGGGAAAAACTCTGCCGATCACTTTCGTGAATCGGTGAGACAAAAAACCTCCTAGGATGGAAGTCATCAACAACATACTAGGCTTACCTAGGTTGTTACATACATGGACGGTCTTACTTAGATCATTTACATCATAACAATGCAGAATGGGTTTACATCATTTATAACAATGTCAACTGTCGATGAAATCTAGATGATGGAATCTGAATGGCGCAACCACGTCGAACATGACGAATCCCATTTGAAAAAATGGGGGTGTACTGCTATGGGGTAGTTGACATTAGTCAACGGTGGGTTTTACATCAGTTGGAGCAGCAAGGTGTCCCTCGGGAGGTTTTCATAGCACATGAAGTCTTCACAAACCCCCAGCCTCCTCCTCAAACAAATTTTCCCTCCTCATCTGCACAAGTACCCTCACCCCAAGAAAATCTCCCTCCTTCCTCTTCTATTGATGTATCAAATGAAGAGGATGACAGTGGCAACAATGAACAAGAAGATGACAGTGGAGATGATGAAAACAGTAAGGCAGAGACAGAAATTAATGAGGAAGAGCAGGAGGATAATGAGGATGAGGAAGAGGGAAGTGAACACAGCAATGATGAAGACAAAAACAGTGACAAATCAGAAAGAGGCAGTGATAGTAGTAATGCAGAGAGTCGGCCCCTAGTGCAGAAAAAGATGGAGCAGATGAACGAAATAAGGACCTAGAAGATAATGAGGACAATGATGAGGCTGACAGCAAAAGAGGCAATGAAAAAAACTCTGCCACCATGGAAGAAGATGCTGAAGGAAATGAAGAAGAAATAGGGCAAGCATATCACAGTGAAGATGAGTTTGATGACAATGATGGAAACCAAGAAGATTATGATGAGGTAGTCAATGGAAACAGAAGATGAGGACAGTAACAATATGAAAGAAAATGATCAGGCAGAAGCAGAGTTTGATGAAGGGGACAGTGACAAAGGAAATGACACTGATAGGACAGTCAGTGAGGAAATAGACAGCAAAAGAGATAGTCATGACAGTCATGACAGGTGTCATGACTGTCATGATACTAATCAGTCTCTTGGTGACAATGAGAATGAAAGTAACAGTGCAAGGAATGATGAAGAAGAGGACACTAATGAGGAACAAGGCCAAAGTGAGGCAAGTGCAGAAGCTGGTGATCAATTTAAAGACCAAAGTAACAGTATAGAAGGCAGTGAGGAAGATGAAGATGATAATGGTGCTGAAGGTCAGGAAAGCAGTGATCAAATAGAACATGAGGTGACTAATGGAGACCATAGTAAAGATAAAGAAGCTGATGACAAAACCAAGGGTCCCAACCAAGATAAAAACACTTCCAAAAACACCATCACTCCTCTCACATGCACATACCACAGAGGGCCAAGGCAAGTGTTTGCTGCCTCCAAGAGGCGAGGGACCTTGTCATCTGCATCAATTCCAATGCTTGACAAGGGAAAAGAGAAAGTGGACAAGGTGAGGAGAAGTAAGAGAGGCAAGAAAACTACTCAAGAGCCTCAATTCATTGATCTAGACAGTGACAATGAGGACAAGGAGATGACCACCAAATTGCTACTCCTAACCAAAGATGCACAAATTAAGGAATGGGAGAGAGATTTTGAGATGGCACAACGTGTCATTTAGTATTACAAGAATGAACACAAGCACTTCAAGAAGGTGAAAATGGGCCTTGCTCTCCAGAAAAAGATGACCAAGCATTATGCAAAGAAACACAAGCTTGTTTGTGCCAAGCTGAAGGACGCCCTCCTTGAAGTCCAAAACCTAAAGGAGGAAAAAGAGCATGACAGCCTTGGAGTTTTGGTTGAGGCTTCTCAATAGTTGACCAATATCCCTTAAGGAATTTCGCCACCAATTTTGAGCAAATTTGGAGAAATTTTTGTTTTTTGAGAATTTAAGGCTCATTAGCTACGCTAACACATGGAGCATCCTTAAGAGATGAACTTGACATTTTTGGATTTCTCCCAGCCTGCACATCATGCTCACCAAATCTCAGAAGAATTGGAGCAATTTTGACCCCTCAAAAGGTAAAAAAACCTCTCGTTTCTCACCTTTCTGCCACTGTTTTGGGCCTGGCACTGCGCAAATGACAGTCTGGATATTTTTTATTTTTTGACTAGGCTACAGGAGCTGGATCAGAAAAACACAACTATTTCTGGAAAGTAGACTCATCAGGCTTTCCAACGAGCCATCACAGAGCCAAATCCGACATCGAGAAGGGGTCCAAAACTTGGTTTCAAAACACCCTATTTTCTACTGAAGTGGCCCTGCGCAAGTGGACTGTCTAAGTGTGTTTTGGACCAAAAGTCAACAAAACACACTCATTTATTGCAAAATGATAATTTGAGCTTTTTGAGGCAAAAATAATCTAGAATTAGGTGCAAGAAGTTATTTTGGCATTTATTTCTTAGGATATTATGTGCCTTGGGCCTTGCATGGTCTCATGGCCATAAATGACATTTATGGGTGAATTTGACATTTTCCTACCTTATTTAGGGTTTTTTCCCTCTCTTGCTAAGATAAATAGAGCATGAGGGCTTCATTGTAAATGTTGGCATTTGATGAGCTTTGAGAGAAATACACGGTTTTATGAGCTTGGAGAAGAAATTAGTGTTGTGAAGTTGATGAATGGCTTGTTTGGATTGATGATGGAGAAGCTTGTTTGCAGGATTCCTTAGCTTGATTAATGGTGATTTACTCTTAATTTTTTCATGTTTTCTTGTTGTCATTATGTTTCATCCTTCTTTGTTGCTATAAATAAGAAAAATATAGGTTGAGAAATGCTCCTTGAAGCACCTTAGTCCTCCTGTTTGTTATAGCCTTAATGTTTTCCTCTGCTGGGTGTTTTTGAAGAATTCTTAGCTGCTCTTCATGCCTCCTTATGCTTGTTTTGTTTCATCTATGGATTAATATGCTAGTTTACAAGTATGATTCATGGTATGCCCTGCTTATTTGAAGCTATCCAAACTCCGTCTTGAAACCTCTCTTTGGAATATTGTTTTCTAGGTTAGGCCAAAGAGGTCTTGTTTCGATCTTGCCCTATGTCCATGTCTACCAACTTGTTTCAGAGTTCTTTATGGCTTGATTTATGATGTTTAGGAGTTTCCTCTTCATAGATTAAGTTATCTGTGATCTTAATTGTTTTCTAATTCTGAAGGTGAATTTACTAAAGTTAGATAAGCTCGTATGCTTTCTATGTTTCACTAGAATGTCTATCTTGGATATTTATTGGTTTAAGTATTATCATTGAGTAAATGGTTTGCCCTATCTCATGCTTAGTATCTTTTTCTTATCATATTTAAGATCTTCTTGTTAATGGGTAAATGACAAAGGATTCTTGATTGCCCTTTGCCCTACCCTATTCACAAAATTTGATGTTCATCCCACTTTACTCATAACCTTAAGGATCCATTAACCTTGTTAAATTGGCCTTGCACTGCACTCTGATTCATTATTGAAACCCTCATGACTTTTATTGACTCCATAGCCCAATAGACCTCTCACTCCACCTATTCTACCTGTTCATCTTACCCAACCAAAACAATCAACAAACCCTACACTCTTAACAACTAGCCTAAAATCAAAACCCTAAAGCAAACAAGAACACATCCTTTGCACCCAATAGAGAGAGCTCTCTCTGAGTCCAGGAAGGCTAGGTCCTAGGACTCCAAAGACTGGTTTCATGTTACCTTGTCATTTGGTCTACCAATCTATCAAATCACGGGACCCTAACAGCTTCCTCCAGGAGAGTTTTGCTACAACACCAGTTATCACATATCGATCGGTATGTCTCCTTTCTAAGCACTTTATGGATACGATGCACTCTCTTTTTCTGACATGATGTTTGGAGATAGCAAGGCCCCAAGGGCAAAGGATTAGGTTCAAGGGAGCCAGGATATTCTCCGAGCTCTCAAGAACAAATTGCAGGTGGCTCAAAATCAGCAAAAGATGTATGTTGATAAACACAGGGTGGAGAGAAAGTTTGAGGTAGGGGACATGGTCTACCTACGTTTGCAGCCATATAGACAGTTGTAACTTAAGCAGAAGGGGGCAAAAAAAATTCGAACCCAGTTATATGGGTTGTATAAAGTCATCGGGAGGGTTGGAGAGATGGCTTATGAGTTGGAGCTACCTTTAGAGAGCCGAATCCACAACGTGTTCCATGTCTCAGGCCTGAAAAAAGCATTGGGGTAGCAGGTTACAACAGTGACTGAGTTGCCTCTCTTGAATGATAAGGGCATTTGGTTTTGACACCAGAGTCCATATTGGAGACCCGGGAGAGGAGGTTGAGGAACAGGGTGATCAGGGAGCATTTGGTCAAATGGAAGGATTTTCCAAAGGAGGATGGTACATGGGAGAGTGAACAAATTTTGCAGCATCCAGCTTTGCAGTTGCTTGGGGACAAGCAACATCCGGGAGGGGAGGACTGTAATGTCCCTTCCTAAAAATGTTCCTAAGGTGAGAGGAACAATTTTGTAAATTTCGTCACTTTTGGTCTAGGGAAATTTTTGGTGGAGAAAACTTAGGAAAAGTGGGTCGATGAAAATCTTAGTGGAATGTAGGGGCCACTTAACCACAAATTATATGCACCCCATGGTAAACAATTTGATTTTCCTAAGTCAGGTCAAAATTAGATAAATACTTCCACCTGAACCCCATGCGAGAGACCGATGCTATCCGGTTTGCTACTCTTCAATTCGAGGGGGATGCCCAGGAGTGGTGGTACCATGGGCTAATCACGTTGGGACATATCCACATCACTTCTTACACAAAGTTCACCAGAAGGCTATTAGAGAGGTTTGAGAGGAAGGACCCAAAGTTACATTTTAGGGGGTTAGCTCATCTGAGGCAAACAAACCAGCAATGTAGAGGCTTACATTACGGATTTTCAGAGATTGGCGGTGATGGTGATTGATATCTTAGAGGCTCAATTGATCATGCTATTTTAGAGGGGCTAGTAGATCCATTGCGTGGTTGAGTGAGGGCCTACAAGCCCACATCTTTGACGGATGCTATCTCCAAGACCCGAGATTAGATTGACGCAGTGCCCAAGATACGGGCCTTTGTCCCCACTAGACCCACTTGCCCACAGGGGAACCGAAACACTAGACCAGCTTTGAGGGATGGAGGACATGGTCAGTTGGACGATGAGACCCAGAGCTACCTCAGGAGGAGGAAGTTGTGCTTCACGAGCCAAGAGCCCTGGGCACCCAGACACAAGTGCACCAAGGGCAAGGCCCACTACATTTAGGTCTATTAGAATAGTGAGCTAGATGAGGAGTTAGAGATTGGAGCAGATTAGGGAGATGAGGGAGGACTATCATCAGGGGGAGCACCACCACCACCTAAAGGAGGACCATTTGCCCCATCAGGGGGAGTTCTTGCTTCACTTCAGAGAGTTCCGAAGTATTTGACACTCAAGATTAGGGGAACGGTGCAGGGGTAGCGAGTTTCAATCTTGGTAGACAATGGGGCCACCCACAAATTTATTGATGCCCAGATGGTGGAGCATAGGGGCATCCACACAAAGACATTTGAGGGGTTCTCCGTATTGGTGTGAGGAGATCAGACCATGCAGTGCACGAGGTATGTCCTTGAGTTGAATGTGGTGATGGGGAACTACTCGGTTACTGATCACTTCTTTGTAGTTGATGTCCCAGACACCAACATTGTGTTGGGTGTCCAGTGGTTGTACTCATTGGGGAGGGTCACCACTGATTGGAAGAAGTTAGAGATGGAGTTTACGGGACCACATGGGAAACTAGTATTGCTGAGAGGGATGCATTCTTACCCACGCCAGACAGTTTCATCCCACTGGATGGAGGAAAATCTACGACATTGGGGCATAGAGTGGGTGATTGAGCTGTGAATTTTGAAGACAGAGGCCCTGTCACGGCTAGTGCACCCGAACATACTAGCCCGATTGGAGAGGCACCAGGGATTTTTTAGGGAGATAACTTTAGACAAGCCACCAGACCGAGGATTTTAGCACACCATTGACCTAGAGTAGGAAGCGCATGCAGTTATCATGACCCCGTATAGGCATCCCAAGGCCTATCGAGATGAGATTGAGAGGGCTATTCAGGAGCTACTAAGATTGGGGTACATCATGCCCAATTCAAATCCCTTTGTTTCTTTTGTGGTGTTGGTGAAGAAGAAGGATGAGACCCTCCACATGTTCATTGACTATAGGTCCCTCAACAAGAGAATGTTGAAGAACAGGTACCCCATTCTGCATATTCATGAGATGATGGATGAACTTAGGGGAGCGAAATACTTCTCTAAGACAGATTTGCGTTGAGGGTACAATTAGATCCGGGTGAGGGAGTAGGACATCCCTAACACTATTGTAATGTTCCAAAATAGGAAAACCAGAGCTATGCAAGAAAATACCAAATTTGCACCATAGAAATTTTAAACAAAGCAGTAAATACCCAGAACACTTAGAAATATGGAAGCAGTTGAGCCATTTTATTGTAGAATGGGAAAGAGTACAAATATATGGAAGAAATGCACTTGGGCTTGCCTTTTTGGCAAGCGGAGAAAAACCCAAGTGAAACAATAGAGACCCAGAAACTGCCCAACTGATGCTTTGCGTTGTCCCAGCGAATCTGCACTAGCTGCTGCAAAGGAATGGCTAAAACCCCCACCTCTGGTGCTCAAAAAATTATTCAAAATTACTCGTAAGCTCCTCAAGCCAGGCCGACCAAAACCCAGAAATGGTTTGGCCAAATTTTGACCCTCCAAAATCGACTCGCAAAGGCCCTACGCTCTCTAGTGACTGCTGAAGCACGCAACCTACTCAAACACCAGCAAAAACACTCCACAACACTCCCAAAATGCAACAAACAACTCCACTAACACTTCCCTTATTTTTTCCGGCAAGCAACAACCCCAATGGCTGAGACACTATCTCCTACGTGTGCCCAACTTCTCTCCTCTGTGCTGGCCCCATTGACTGCAAAATAACTCCTGAATATAGCTATCACTTTTAGCCTCCAAACTCACCCAATAGCCTACAAAACTAATGAGCCTGCTTCTCCAAAATTCTCTCAACAATAGACCTCCGAAATAGTGTTGCACTGGCCACACAAGAACCACTACTGCGACCTCCAGAAATATGCACTGCTAGGGCAAATTGAATGCAAATGCTGGAAATATCTCAACGAAACTCCCTCGGATGATAATGGATGAACCAATCTAGGGTAGCACTCGAATTCCCCTGAATAATGGGTGATTTCTCTGCTTGGAAAACTCTTGCTAAACAACAAGTGACTTGGCTAAACAGCTCTAATAACTGAGACAAAATCGATAAGCTAATAATGCCAAATGAAGTGAGCTTCCTTCCTTTTATAACTTTCGTGGAGCCTTTCTTCCTGCCTTTTCTTCCATCGTGGGTTCCTCACCAAGCCAACAATTTCCCACTCATGTGTTTTGAACCAGTTACTTAGGGAGTGTGTATTTCATTTGTGGGTGGTCCCCACATAACACCAACAAAACAACATAAAGTAAAATTAACTAACTTCTATCTTCTTAGTCTTCTAATAAAAATCAAATAGGTCCCGACATCACCAAAATTGGCCCCCAAAATGTAGAAGTAAATCCTATTCCAAAATAATCTAGGAAGGGGCAGTACAACTTCCTTTCGTTGCCATTATGGACACTACAAGTTCTTGGTGATGCCCTTTTGGCTAACCAATGCTCCGGCCACTTTCCAGTCCTATATCAACCACGTATTTTTTGGGAAGTTGAGGCAGATCATTTTGGTCTTTTTTGATGACATTATTATCTATAGCTAGACTTGGGAGGAACACGTTCAGCACCAGTAGAAGGTCCTTTGCATACTTGAGGAGCAAAGTTGTATGTGAAGATGTCCAAATGTGAATTTAGACTAACAGAGATGTTGTACCTTGGACACGTGATCGAGGAGGATGGAGTGAAGGTACACCAGGAGAAGATTAAGGGCATTCTGGATTGGCCTACGCCCAAGAATGTGACGGAGTTGAGGGGATTCTTTCCACCTGGGCATTTTCACATACTAAAGGACATTCGTGATGGGATTCTCACAGCTTGCAGCAACCCTCATGAACTTTATGAAGAAGGGGGGCTTTGAGTGGACGCATGTAGCACAGGAGGCATTTGAGCGCATTAAGAAGGTCATGAGCAGTTGCCTTGTTTTGGCTTTGCCGAATTTCACATGGTTCTTCGTGTTGGAGTGTGATGCCTCTAGTGAAGGGGTTGGGGCCGTGTTGACACAAGGGGGCCACCCTATTGCATTCGAGAGCAGGAAAATGCTGCCCCATGAGCGACTATATTCCATTTATGACAAGGAGATAATGGTTGTAATGCATCGATTTAAGGTGAAGACTGATCACAACAGTCTTCGATTTTTCCTGGAGCAACATACATTGTAGGAGAGGTAACAGAAGTGGATGAGTAAGCTCTAGGCTTATGATTTCGAGATTCAGTACATCAAGGGCAAGAAAAACGTAGTGGCAGACGCACTTTCCCGGAGGTCCATAGTACTATCTCTGATGGACATTTCTCATGATTGGAAGGCTCAACTCTTGGTTGAGTATTCCAAGGAAAAATGGGCCTGTGAGAGAATAGACGACACACATGGGGATGACAGATTCTAGGTGATGGATGACGTGATTTGCTACAAGGACCAGATATACTTAGTGCCAGCATAACAACTCAAGGAGAAGGTTATGCATGCGGCTCACGACACCCCTCTTTCAAGACACCCGGGCTTCCTCAAGACTTATCATTCCATCCGTGAGCGTTTCTCTTGGCGGGGGCTCAAGGAGGATGCGTTGAGGCACGTACAGGAGTGCATGACCTCTCATAGGAGCAAGGTGGATTTGTCACACCATGCAGGTCTATTACATCCACTCCCTATTCCAGCGAGGATGTGGTAGATTGTGTCCATGGACTTCATCACAGGGCTTTCGTCTGTACAGGGGAGATATTGTATCTATGTGGTGGTGGATCGACTAAATAAATTCGCTCATTTCTTTGCCATCTCATCGAGATATTCATCCTCATAGGTGGTTGAGTTGTTCTTTCGAGAGGTGTTCCGGTTGCATGGACTGCAAAAGAACATAGTCAGTGACAAGGACAGTAGATTCACGGGAGCCTTCTGGCAGGAGTTGTTCTGGTTGATGAGGACCGAGCTTACACAAAACACCAACTATCACCCACAGACAGATGGACAGACCGAGATCGTGAACAAATGGTTGGAAGGGTATCTACACAACTATGTCAAGGAACAACAGAGAGCGTGGGTGAAGTGGCTACACCTAGGGGAGTTCTGCTACAACACCACATACCACATATCGATTGGTATGTCCCCTTTCCGAGCACTTTATGGTTATGATGCCCTTTATTTTTTTGACATGATATTTGGAGATAGCAAGGCCCCAGGGGAAAAGGATTTGGTCCAAGAGAGCCAAAATATCCTCAGGGCTCTGAAGGACAATATGCAAGTGGCACAAAATCAGCAAAAGATGTACAGTGACAGGCATAAGGTGGAGAAATAGTTTGAGGTGGGGGACATGGTCTAACAGGAATTTTTGTGCAGATGTTCTATGCTTTGAGCAACTTTACTTTTCTCACAGCAATCATACAAATAGTTAAGTAAAATGCAGATAGAACATATAAGTGGATCTTATAGAAGACAAATCAGAAACAGGAAAAAATGTGGTGGTGCGTTACGGCGGTCAACAGGATGCTTCAACCAGCAAAGTCTCCTTGGTCAGCCAACCCAGAATGTGTCACAACAGTCCTCCAATCAGCAAACGAGTCAACCCAAGTCAACTCCAAAAAAAAGTCAACGTTGTCCAGAAAAAGTCAACGCAGGGCAGCAAGCTAAAAGTCAACACAACAGCAGATTGGTCAACCCTTTGACCTCGATTTCTGTGCCAAACAGTACGGCCTTCCAAAATCGAACTT